>APFE031701098.1:62693-87260 GCA_000404065.3 Pinus taeda | reverse complement strand
GGAATGTGAAGGGTTTTCCATTGTTTCTCAACAATAAATAGGCCTTCGAGCCTCATTGTAACACAGTTCAGAACAATTTAGAGGCATGTAGCTGCACATCTCTTCTCAGAGATTAGCTACCATCACCCTAGCTGGTTTATTTCCAATTCTGGTTGTAAGCATATTTCAATATTTTCCATTAATGAAATGAAGTATTATTCTGCTGCAACTCTTTATTTATGGTTATCGCATCTCTGTATTTATGGTTATCTCTGTAATTTATTGCGTTCCTGTTTAAATCTGGATCACCTCTAGGATAGAAAGTTGTAGGCTTTGCATGTTATATATGTGACTTGTGATTTGAGTTTCATGAGGCATGGAGGCTACCAAAATGACTTGTGTACAAAAAATTATGTCCATTGTTTCCTATTGCACTCCCTATGCCTATTACGAGTTGTTATACTTTCTATCTAGTGCTATTATATTGAGACTTGGCCCATTAAATACCTTTAAAACATTTTCTCAGATGTTGGCTTGTCTCTACCTTGGGAACATAGAAATGGCACAACTCCAACAGTTTCAACATGGCGATCATATGGTAGCGCATCAAAAAATTATCCCCTTACCACAACATCATCAAAATCACCATTTTCTTGCACTATCAGCCTTAGTTTTGTTTTATCGTCGGCTTAGATGTGCCATTACTTGCACCACATAGGGATTGATTCCTAACGCACATCAAATATGATGACCTGTGTTGTTTTGGGTAGTCATGTCGTGTTATCTAATGCATCTTTGGATTCATGGCACGTTTAAATGCAATCATCACAATTATTCAATGCCTTTTCACTAGATTTATATTGTGGATTTTTAATAATACTTTCGCATATGAATTGCATGGTCGCTTCCTTCCGATATGTTTATAATTTTTTTTTATCTTATATCAAGTGATGGTATTATTTCTCTTTGACTCTTCTTAACTACATATTTCAACCATCACATAGATTTTCAATACATTCTTTCTTTCCTTTCAACGCATTTATTTACGGCATGTGTTCATGTAATGCATGGTCTTTAGATGCTACAGGTGAATGAAGTCCCAACGACCCATTGCTTGATGTGAATTCATTGTGGCCTCTTATATTTTCAATCGATCTGAGCCATGATCCTTTTGTCATATACACCACCACCTTATGACATGTTTTTCCATGTGTTAGTCTCATTTGCTCAATTTTTTGATGTATATACATTCACCAGCACTACCTTTTAAGCGCTCATGTGTGTTCATCGCACACACTTAGTATTCAATATTTGAGTTGGGGTCCTTTATTATGTTTAGAACTATTTAATATATTTCTCGACATAGCTTTTGCACGTGTGGGAGCATGAACCCTTTGATTGTGCTTTGGTGCATTATCCATTGTCAATGGATTCAAAACCTTATTCTAATGTCGTTTGATATGCTACCCTAGTTCACCCTACATGCCAAAATACAACATAGATTAGTAGGGTCATGGTGAAATAAAATGGGTTTACCTTCATTTGAATATAAATCTTTAAATACATAATACACAAGGTAATTAAAAACTTGGCCTGGGTGAGTTTTAAGAGAATTCAGATGTTTCACAATATGTAAAAGCTTATAAACATTAGCCTTGCATTTACAAGTGAAATATCCTCATAAAATTAAAATAAAAAATGAATTTTAATGGAGTCATGATAACATAGGGCTTCAAAAAGAATGGAAATTGTCAAAACGCTAATGCATGGAAAAGATCAATATCCAAGATGAAACATGAGGAATAAATGCAATATTCATTGTGTGAGCAAGTGCATTGATAGGTTTTCATAGAAATTGGGACATTGGGATATTGACCAACTCAAGACATGATCATAACCCTTATAACCTTAGGCAAGAAGGGGGGGACCCAAATGTTTTATATATGCCCCAAAAAAAATGGTTGGTGTTGTAGCGGCTACACCAATTAGAGAACTGCTAGTAGAATCCAACATCTATACCTATGTCCCTACAACAAATCGAGTCTTGTGAATGATGAAAGAAAGTATTGAATAGAAATTATGGGTACTCCTTGAGTTACTTGACCTTTCTCAAATATGCCCTTCCATTTGTCTCATGGCTAGGTCTTGTTGTTTTTTACATACTAGGAAAAACCTCATATGTGTCTGCTTTCAACAAAAATGAAGAGAAAATGACAAATGATTTATTGTGTTCATAAATATAAAGTGAGTTCTTGGTGTTACTCTATTGTTAGTAGGCCTATTCAATACCCTTATAGAGTCACTCAAGAAATCACAAGCATTGCTCCGCTTCTAATGGGCTTGTTCATTACCCTGGTGAGGTTTCTTGCAACAACTCTTTGTGTAGGAAGCCTTTCTCAATCCTTTACCCCCCATTTGATTTATGTATTTTTGTGTGCACATTGAAATGATTTTTTGGCCATTTATTGCACTAAGGTGAATGAAGGATCCTGACTTATTTTACAGGAAAGAGAGGTTTTTTATTCAAAAATTAAATGATTTTTTACTTAAGTTTTCCTTTCATGCCATATTACTACATCACATCTCCAAATGAAAAATGGTCAATGAAAACATACCATAAAATATTCAGAACCATGCTAGAAAGAGGGTTGAGGTTACAAATGTAGTTCATTCTAGCTTATTATGGTTCCCCATGAACCCTTGTTCGTATTTTCCTTATTAATGAGTCAAATTCATAAGAAGTGTGTTCAATATGAAATTTTGATAACTAGATCCATGAGAGGCTAGATTTTGGAGCAGACATAACAACCACCTCCAACGAGGAATTAGTGTTTCAACATTAGCACAAAGTGACCAAAGAAGCTCTTATAGGGTTTCAGCATGTGGAAAGGGGCATAAGGAAATCTTATTGCATCATTCAAGGTTTACAAGGAGAAGGCATATAACAAGACTACGAAAGGTTGATGGAGTGCCATGCAACATACAAAACAAATGCAATGCCCAGTCAACAAAAAACAAATGCAATGCTAATTGTAACATGAGTTCATAATGCAATTCAGTGAACAACGTTATGTGCAATGTAGGAAAAGGGTATGGTGTAATGCAAATTCAGCTAACTACAAAAAAAGAGCTATGAAATTCTTATGCACACAATTCGTAAATGAAATGCAGTGAAGAGAAATGTAGGGAAACGTATGCTAAGCTAAATGCATAATATAATGAAATGAACAAAACTAAATGTAGTAAAGAATATCCAACAAGAGCATGTCTAAACCCTAACTAGCCTAAACCTAAAACCCTAATTTAGCTAGAGGGGAGATCAAGTCATGTATATTCAAACTTCCAATGGAACCACCATAGAATTTTTTTGGCCTATAAAAACAAAGGTGTCAACGATTAGAACCAGTATAAATAATTTTTCAAAAAAATAAATGCTTACCTGTAAAACATGCACAAAAACAAGAATGTGATGCTTGTTTGTAGGAAAGCATGCCATAATAGACTTTTCTAGCCAAGCTGCAACTCTATCCTGGTAAACAAAATGATAAACTTGGAAACCTTGGGTATTTCTCTATTGTATGCAATCATTTATTCTTAACCCTAAATCAAGCACAAGAGAGAGAAGATGTGTATGCCTGCAAATAAATTTTCTATATAACATTCTTCAAGCCAGTCAACAACCCTATCTTGATATTCAAGATGACCAACCTGAAAACCCTAAAAATATCCCAAAAATGAGCATTCACCAAAAACCCTAATTTGAGCCTATTCATGGATTTTGTCAAGGACACAAGGACCTCACATATCGTCAGTGGAAGCTGAATTGCCTCATCATCTTGAAAAACCTTTGAACCTTCAAATGGTATATCATTGAATATCGATGGTTTCATAAGGTTAATAAATGAATGCATGTGGTCATCATCAATTGTGTCATCAAAATCATTGATGCATATATCACTAGTTTGATCAGATGTTTGAATATTGACATATTGGTAGTTCAAAAGGTCATATTATTCTAATTTCCAAGACGAAAATGAATGAACCGTATTAGTCTCAATAAATATATGAATCGTGTGATTTCTTCCCTCACACATAGTAGAATGTAATACAATACTCTCTTGTACCTGATCACAATCTACACCAGGTAGGTGAGAATTAGAAGGGTTTGAAACAACGAACAATGTAATTTATGAAAAAAAATCATAGTAAAAGCAGTGATGCATCTCATAATATTTCAAAAATTAGTTTTCATTAGGCGAGATGGTGTTGACGAGGCAACCATGCAAGGAAACCATAATTTGACCTAGTCTAGATATCTCATCAGGATCATGAAAACCTGACATAATCATCAATGGAATCTGAAGTACCTCAACTTCCTGATAAGTTCCTAAACTTTCAAAAGGTGAATCATCAAATTTCAGTTTCTTAGTGAAGCCAACACGTGAATATGAGCAACTATAATTAGATGTATCAATGAATACCTTGTCAATAGGATGATATTTGTTAAAGCCATTAATTTGTTTAGTTGTGATAGCTAACATATGAGACTCTTCAAGGAATAAGAATGAAGATGAATTGATTGGAGGAATCTCTTGAAATTTCTGAGATATAGAACCTTCCTCTTCATCCGTTAAAAATTGAAAATAAAAAATATCATGAACAAGGGATTTGATCTTTTCCATCTTCTAATTATGAAGCAACACCATCGCGTACCTGATTGCAATTAAAACTATTAGAATAAATACCTAAAGGATTTAGAGAAGTCACTGGTGTAGTAGACTTATCAAATAAATCAAGGTATAGAAGATGAAAATACTCAGGTGAAGAGATATTAATTCCAACCAAATTTGTCTCAAGACTTAAATGTTGCACTATAGCATCAGTTAGAGGAAGTAGCAAATCAACATGTATGTTATGCTCTAGGGAATTAATTTAACATACATTGTCACCCAATACAGATCCTCGGTCATGACAAGGAGGTAAAGATTGGAGCATATCATGGAAAGATGAAATACAAGTATCATGAGTTTTAGATTAATCAACATGGTTGTTAGGGGATGGCTTAATGATGAGATTATCATATTGGGCTTGCTCCAATTTAGAATATTTTAGTTGAGCTTATAAATAAAGACAACTCCATTCCTTTTCAGGAAAATTTTCCTCATTACCTACTTCATCAACAACATATATCTACATATTAGGAAAATAACTAAATCCATTTGTCAATGAAGATGAAGGAGGATAAGGGAGATTAAGGGGAACCATTTCCTCCTTTGAAATTTAAGATTGTATTTGACTTACACCAGAAGAAAATGTTCGCATATTGTAATGAGGGAGCATAATACTAGAATCCTTTGATGATTGAATATCAACATTCAATTCAAATTTACATTCCCTCTCATAAAGGTTGAATATACAAGGAAACTATCTAATTATAGGATATCAAACTCTGCCTTTCTAGGAATTTTATAATATATGTTAAGAAACCTCTTGGAAAAATCACCCACTAATTCATTTGATCTCATTTTGTGTTTATTTAAGATTCTATCGTAGACTATAGTATCATGGAAAAGAACATAGTAATCATTAGATAATAGAGAATAGTGAGGAAGTTCAAAAGTCATGAGGATAGCCAAAAGGTCACAGTAGGTGAAAACCCACCTTATTTCTATAAATATACCATCATGCTCATTTTGAAGAGACTTTAGCACTTGAGCTAGGCAATATTTAGGTAGTTGTTATGTGCTTAAGGAGCTAGAGGAACTAAACCCTTGGCAATGAGTAGGGTAAGTTGTGGTGATGCTAGTGTTTTTCTTTGGATAATGATATCAACAACCCATGCTCCACTACAGGGCCTTGATGGACATGTTGAATATGTACTTGGATATACAACATCGATAATGAAAATTTCTTCACTTTCGACATGGATTCTCGTGAATATTTATGATGGTTGTATTATATTTCTTGTATTTCCATCATGTTGGTATGTGTGATTTCATGTGAGCATATGCTAATAAACTCATTCTTAGCTTATGGATTTCATGTCCAATTTGAATCTTTTATTTCTTATTCACACCATACCAGTATCTAATTGTGAACTGATTTGCAATTAGCCTCTAGCATGTTTTTGTTATTGTATGTATGATATGGTTTTAGCTTACTAATCGTTCTTGAAGCATGATTCTTCTTGTTTCTTTATTGTTATATGCTTGTATCTCATTTTGTAGATTATCAATCATGGGTTGACCTCATTCCCATTGTCTGGGAATTTCTTTCTTGCTATTTCTCTAACATCTCCTCATTTGGCAGCCAGGAGAAAAACAACAAGATGGATATTGGGCCTACATATCGGATGGGGATATTATCACAAACAGTGTGAGATATAATTAGGAATTCACACTAGGGAGACCCCCTAGTTGTTGGAAGTAGATTCCAACCCATGAACATATTTTTGGTGCTAGAAGGATGGTATGATGATAAGCTAAGCCTAGCGATCATTTAGCTTAACATCATATTTAAATGGATCCATCCAAAATCCTTCTTTTGGGTTGTTTGTCTAAAACAAAAATCATTTCATTCTCTAAGAAGATAATTAATATCTTCTCAAAAATTAATTTCGATAGTGAGGGTGAAAACTATGGATTTGAGCATGCCCTTCAATTTAGTCAAAGTTGTATCTCCAACAATGTGTGTCTTGACAATATTGTATGTTGAATTTTCACTCTTACTTTGCAATGTCAGGTCAAATCATGATGTAAGTGTTGGAATCACGATTTTCGTTACACCAAAACCCATACATGTTAGTAAACGGACACATCACCAGAGTTAATGGATCCATGAGAGGCAGTTAAGCACATGTCACGAAAATCATGGGGAGAATCGTTTATCCAGTGTCCAACAATCTTCCCCCCAATGTGAGTCGGGTGTGATTCAAACTCGAGACCTTTGGCTCTGATACCACTTGTTGGAATCATGATTTCCATTACACCAAAACCCATAGGTGTTAGTAAATAGACATGTTTTCATAGTTAATGGATCCAAGAGAGGTAGTCAAGCACATGTCACGAAACACACAAGGAGTGCTAGTTTATCCAATGTCCAACAGTAAGACCTTACAATGCACATATATCCATTCTTTTATAAGATTCACTGATAATTTTTTTTCTGCTTTCCAAGAGTATAATTATGAGGATTTATTTAAGGTAACCAATCCAAGTATCAAAAGAAGTCTAATTTTCATAGTATATTATAAACAATAATAAAACTACTAGTGCACAAAATAAACACAACATTTTATACAATATGTACAATAAACCAACTTCATTATGTTAATCCAAGTGAATAATACAACAGTCTAAGGCTAGTGTACCAAGGATAATTTCCCTCAAATATTAACTAGTAGAAGAACAATACAAGATACACTGACGATCTAGATGATGTCGTCGATGTTGCTTTGTCATATCGTATACATTGTGAGTCCTATGCTTCTATTCTGAAACACCTGACTCTATCAATGCACCAAATCCTTAAGGTCACTAAACCTCGGCTCATCGATCTTCCCTCTAGTTGATCATAAGTCCATCTATCATCAACACATAGGGTCTTCATGCTCACTAGCTGCTCCATCCTTCAAGGCAACAACACTTCGAGTCTTCTTCCCATTATTTCTCCTCAACTCTTTTGGGACTTTTCTTCCCAATATAGTCTTTTTGCATTGCTCCAATGAAGACTAACATAGGGTAGGAGGGTTTCCACCTAGCATCATCAAATGTTTCTTCTCTAACAATGAACATGGGTTGTCAACAACTACTCTTCCTAGTTGGACAAACCTTGAGCTCCTCCAAACTTCGACTCCTAGTAGCCTTTGTCCATCAAGGTATCACACTTACGGCTCCAACTTGGGCACTTTCACACTACCCTCCAGTAGTCCTCAAATGCCCAATATTATACAAAATAGTTTCCCAAACTAGAACCATCCAATGTGATCCAAATTAGGATCTAACACCTAACAACAAATCAACTACAAAACATCATGACATACCTTTGTGCATCACTATTTTGGGGCTACTTCCTTCCGTTGTTGGTCTTGGCTTGGTTATGGCTAACCACAATCAACTTCAACCATAAATTTTTGCATAAATAACCTTCTAACAGTTTTGACTACCCTCTTATGTGGCTCCTCCATTCTTCATTGGTTGGTAGGGCTCCTTCCAACCCACTATACAAGCTTACATACTCTCTCCAAGGATGGATCTAGGGCGTGACCCTCCTTCAGGCTATAGTATAGTACTATAACTCAATTACAAGAGGCCTGCCCACATAAGAATGTCCCACAAACACACCAAAACATCCCACAAACACTCCTCTCTTATGCTGCTTTGATGCAAGGTTGACTCGACACCCAAAAATCATAGAAAAGCTTCAAAACTAGGCTTCTCATCTTTCGCCTGGAAACTCCTAACCTACTACCCAAACAGAGATCCAAATGTAGTAAAATTTCTCACTTATGTTTCTCAAGGATGATATGAAATGACCTCTCACAATTTATATTCTTCCTCAAGGGAACCAACGAATATCCTTTAGAGCATGTACAACTATCATTAGGCCTCTTAACACTAGGCCAACGTGGACTCTCCTTGTGCAAGCCCACACGTATACTTCAAAAATAATTTTCTTCACTTCTAGAGCTTCTATTTTGATCATTTTCACCGCGCCTTTCTCCTCTAAGCATCCTCTAACACCTCCATGTGTCAAATAATCGAAATTCCTCATGGTTCCATACCCACAAGCTTGGGTGCAAAGCCCACATGTTTGGGTTCTAATCCCATAAAGCCATTTGCGGTACTCCAACCTCAAAAACTTGAACCCTAAGGCTTAGATTACCACCCAAGCTACCAAATATCAACATACTGCCCAATTGATATTTGTATAATTTTTGGCATTATCTAAAATTATTTACATTATAGGAGAAGAAGAATTATGAGGATAGTGATGGTTTTTGGAAACCTGATGTCGCTGCGACAATGTGTTAGGCTCCTATAATACTAGTGTAACCCCTTATTTTTATTGGTACAGCCCCCTTATTATATTGTTGTACCCATGTAGTCCCCATATTATTACTATTGTACCCCATAGAAGCCCACTATTGTTTTTATTGTGCCCTTACATTATTATTGTTATGTCGACTCTGATTATATTATGACTCCTTAGACTCCTACATATAGAAAGGAGGTCTTGTCATTTGTATCATCAAACAATTGTTCATTTATGTAATGTAAATGAGGTTTCCCCTCAAAGAGGCTGAATTCTAAGGTGTTGATCTATCTTTTCTATATTTTTGTGAGTTGGTTTCATAACATTTGGTATCAGAGCAAAAAGAAATATTACCAGAAATTGAAGAGGAAGGAAAAATCATACTAGAACCTAGAGCAGTCACAGAAACAAGAACTCGACAGCTATGAAATCAATCAATTTCATAGTATCTCATCAAGTGGAAGAACTTACACACTGAAGATTCCACATGGGAGGACAAGAATATTCTACAAAAGCATCAAGAACTACTCAAGCATTGAGGACAAAAAATTTTGAAGGAGAGGGGCATGTTAGGCCCCTATACTACTAGTGTAACCCCTTATTGTTATTAGTACAACCCCCTTATTATATTGTTGTACCCATGTAGTCCCCATATTGTTAGTATTGTGCCCCATAGAAGCCCATTATTGTTATTATTGTGCCTTTACATTATTATTGTTATGTCGGCTCTAATTATATTATGACTCCTTAGACTCCTATATATAGAAAGGAGGTCTTGTCATTTGTATCATCAAAGAATTGTTCATTTATGCAATGTAAAGGAGGTTTCCCCCTTGAAGAGGTTGAATTCTAAGGCATTGATCTATCTTTTCTATCTTTTTGAGACCTGGTTTCATAACACAATGACCCTCCAAATTTTTTTCCTAATTCAATTTTAGAGCCTACATGAATTGTCATTTCAATCCCCTTAGTGTCGTCACTTTGTTTGATTTGTTATTTGTATTTTTTCTCTATGTGTTGCATCCTCCTAAGTCAATGTTTCTTGAGTGTCATCACCTAACCTTTATATTCACTTGTGTTATCTAGCCCATGGTTAAGTGAACAAATAACTTTTCTTTACTTAGTAACTAGCCTTTTCGTTGTGCAAACACATGAAAAGCACACAAAATCAAGAAAATCACCCTTTACTGAAAAAGCACACTTCAAATTGATGAAGACTTGCTCTTGTTTTGAGTGCACTCCTTTGCAATCAAGAAGCGCGCTTTCTTTTAGCACACTCCTTCATGTTTAGCAGGTGCACCCTCCTTGAGAACACTCCTTTGGCATGAAGACATGCATCATTCTAGAATTCATGCATGATCTTCCTTGTTTCATGTGGGAGCACTCCTGCAAAATAAGAGGCCACTTCTCTTCTCTTAACTGACTTAGTTACTTGTCGAAAAGTTGTGAGCATGGATGAGATAGATTTGCATGTAATACCTTTTAAATTAAACTGGAAAATCATTCATCCTCATAATTGTTCTTAGTTGGGTTGGGTGCACATCTTTGGATCAAGAAACTCTTCATCGATCTCTGCATTCCAAGTTTTGCATGTCAAATCTATTGGTTTCCTTTCATGATTTTGTTGTCAATGTTTCTTTCCTTACTTACGTTTCTTTTCCTTTCAATTTATTTACTATAATTTATGTCCATTTTTTCCTCTAGAAGTGTTAATTTGTTGTTGCATGTTGTGACTCTCCATATTCCTTAACTCTTCACATTCTAATCATCATTTCGACAACACCCATAGCAACTTGTCAATATTTCCTTTTGATATTTCTACCATGCAATCTTGATGTTAGACTTCTCCTTGAGCCATTTTGTGACAGAGTACACTTCTGGAACCTGAAGCCCGACTAACTCAGAAAACTGCACCCAAAAAAAGACATGTTTTCCTCTTAATTGCACTCCTTCGTCATGAAGAACTGCGACATGCATGAGTTCATCCCGAAGTCCTAAGGGTTTTCCCTTTGTTCTTTTAGCATGTGCTAGTGTTCCCTCCTTTCTCTTGAGTGCATGAGCACACCTTGAAGGCTTGAAGGCACAAATCTCCATTCCTTTGTCTCTTTAGAGTGTGCTAGTGTTCCCTCTCAGTCCCCTTGAGTGCATGAGCATACCTTGAAGGCCTGAATGTTTCCCCTTCGTGCTTCATTAGTGTGCCCTTTGCCCTTGATGTTTTCCCTCTCTTGCTTGAGTGCATGAGCACACTTCAAATCCCTGAATGACCCTTGAACTCCCTTCATGCTTTGGAAGTGCGTCCTCATTGTTTGCATGCATATTTCTTATCCATGAAAGTAGTTATGTGTCGTCATTGATATGATTGCATTTTTAGTTACATTTGACAGCTCTTTGAATATCATTTGCTTAGTTGTCACTTGTAATAATTTAGATATTTCATAAAGCTAATCATTGTCGCTATGAGCTTCCACAAACAGGTGTTCAAGAAACAACTATTGTTACTCTTTCATCATCTGTTGGAACCATGCCTCCCGCTACATGTAAAGTGGTCTCCAAAGAAGCTTCAAAGGCAAGCACTGAGGAAGCAATTGAAGTGATAAAATAATACCATTCCCATTTATGAAAATACATAGTGCTTCATACATAAGTCTATTGAGGTCACATCGAATGATAAAATACAACTTCATGCATAAATAGTTCACTGAAGAATTGGAGGATATGGAAGTATACATCAATACCAAATGGTCCAGGATACACAGGATCACATGTAAATTCCCAGTCATCCTTTGTGCAGAAGTGATTGAGTGGATTATTACACACAAGGATGATTCTCATCCCATGCTTCATAGTGAAAGTAGTGGTCAAATCACCACCTATTTTGGAGAGGACATGCAGACTTACTACAAGATACTTAGGCCAACATAATATGCAAATAGGGACTCGTACACCAGATGGACCGATCTCAACACAAGTGACATCATCAAATCTTGGTGTCAAGAGCCTGCTATGTTTTATCACTACCCATACACAGTTTATCCAACCAAGATTCTCAGAGATGTATTTCAATATCTTATTGTTATGTGTTGTCAGTTTCATGGGAGAAAGAACATTGTGGTATTTAAAGAAAACTAGATATATATGTTGAACATGGTGGTTACCTATGGTAAGATCTTCAATTGGGAAGATATATTGTCATTTGAGTTGTAGCATCATGTGAGGCAGACAAAGGCATATTTGAGGGAAAAATAGGCCCTACAATTTTATATGTCTACATTTCTATTAGATATAATATGTGCGTGAAATGATTTCCCGTGAATGTATTGGAATTGGACCCTGCAGAACAAGTTTCCACTCTACTTCCACTATAAAGTGTTGTCAAAATCAAGCTTCAAAGGCACATACAACAGGTTAGAAGAGCACTTCTTTGCAGTCATATTCCATATTGTTGGGTGTGGAGCCTAATTATCTTTTGTATTCAAAGGTATCACCTCATTGGACCCCAGTTTGAAATGGGGTGGAAACGCCGCCCGTAAAATATTCGCTAAAGGGGGGGTCCAGGGAGGGCGGTTGCAACCTTTGGGGAGTGCCCCCCTGGCGGGTGGATCGGGGGTAGCACCCCAGAAGCTAAGAATAGATGTAAAATTGCCTTGTAAAAATTTGTAATTTCGTAGTCAATATGGGTCATTCATTAGGCGGAGATCTGACGGTAGAAGTTATGTTTAATTTAGGGTTTTTTTTGCCCTAGAAGGCAACCCCTTGCTATATATGAGTGAATTGTATTGCCTCTATGTAGATCTATATTCTGAGTGAGGAAGAGACAGGAGATTAAGAGTGAAGAGGGAGTTACAACAGATCTGTTGTAGGTTGTATCTCTTTAGTTTGCTGAATAATATAAAAAGAAGGATTGGTTGCTTCTCTGTGGATGTAGCCCAAACTTGGTGAACCACGTATATCTGTGTCTCTCTTGTTTTATGCATTTTTTTTCTTTATATTTCTACGATATTTTATGTGTTCCATTGCTCTGTAATATATAATTTTCTAACACATATGATATATGAGATTGGTCCTCCTTGCATGACTGATAAGGTGAAGGAGTCACTACAGGAATCATGGATTAGTTTTACAGCGCCTGAGAGCACATACATTAGGTCTTTTGGACATTCTATCTCCCCTCACCTTTGTCCATGATATGTGACCAATAAGCTGGACTTGCAAAAAGTAGCATATAAGTTGGACAAAGGGTTTTCAGGAGTCGTTCATAGAAGGAAGAAAGGTCCTTGGCCCACCTTCCCTTTGAGGATCGAATTGTATAAAACTGAAGAGCCACAAGGTGACAACTATAGATACAAGAGTTGGATCACTTTCACTTCACAACTAAGGACTTTCATGGATATTATCCCAGGAGAGTGTGCAGGAAGCATTGTGAAAGCAACAGTTTCAATTGGGGACATTCAACAATGTCTACCATAGAAGATGAGAAGGTGAAGAACTGGTACAATGCATTTAGAAAAATACATTCAGGAATGGAGACCAGTTTTTCCCAACATCCACTTGCTCAACATATGCAAGTATAGGAGGCAGAGCAGATAACCCCTCAAGCAAAGAGTGTAGCTCCTCGAAAAAGCATCAAGTATGATTTGACAAGAAATGGAAAGTTTATCCTTTGAATATAGGAGCCATTCAAGTGGAACGAGAAAGGAGAGAATTAAAAGAAGAGGAGAAGAGGAAGCAAGATGAGTTGCTTAGGAATCAATAGGAAGAAGAAGAGGAAAGAAGGAGAAAAGAAGAGGAACAATAAAGGAAGTCCCAGGAGGAAGAAGCAGCACAAAGACTAGAGGAAGAATAGTTGACTCAGGAGATAAAGGAAGTGTTGGAGGAAGAGGATACCATCCAACCAATATATGATGAACCAGTTTCTCCAGAAGAACCTCCTCTCACTGGTGGTCATCTCCCATTTGGAGAAATGGGAATCACGCCTCCACCTGAAGATAAAATCATGGATGTGTGAAATGTTACATTTAATCATCTCAAGAAGAGGATTGTGCATCAGAGACATAGATACTTCTCGAATGATCCTCAAAACTTAGTCTTAGTATCTATAGAGAAGGTGATAACTTCCAATACCATAAGAAATCCCATGGAAATCATGGCGACAAATTTTTCTTTTTCTACAACAGCACAAGAGAACTCTGAATATCTATTGAATGAGAATTCTAGATCAAGAAGAGATTTAGTTGTTGTGAAGCAATAATAAGAACACCTTACTGCAAAAAATAAATGATTATCTTCACACTACTTTAATATAGTAGAATGGAAGTCAGCCATGTAGGAAGAATTGGGGCTAATGGAGGACACCATGGAACAATTATATGATGAGATGATACTTCTACAGTAAGTGGTGTCTCCTCTCGTTGGCATTCAAAAGAAACCACAAAAAGTATTGAAACTCCTCAAAGTGGAAAGTAGAGTAGTTGACCAACTTCAGGAATGGGTTTCCAAGTATCTCAATGCCCCACCACAGTTAGTTAGAAAGGACAAGATTACCACTGAAATGGACCAAGTACGACCACAAATCCATCATTAGAATTACAATCATCTTGGTGAACAAGCAACTAACACCATTGTCTCTTATGGTCCTCTGCACAATGGTTTTGAGTCTCTAGCACAAAAACATGGGATTCCTTTAGTAGGATCACTTGAAGAAAATAGAGGAAGGGAAAGAATCAAAATAGGAAGGCTTGGAGATCACCAAAGACATTATTCTACAATATGCCATTGTGATAGTCAAATTTCACATGAAATTATCATGGATGTGGAATAATGTACAATCAAGCTCCAAGACCATATTGGAAAAGGCACTGGAGGTAAGGATGTGATATGCAGTAGACTTGCCGATTCGAGTCAAAGTCATCTCTATGAAGTTCAGAGCGTGGCACACATACATCACCAATGATCTCCATGAGGAAGAAAATGATTTGTCAATTTGATAAGACTTTGTCCTGTTATCAGTTTGTCTCATATAGCCATTGTCTCATATTTAATTTGTCCTTTTTAATAATTTGTATGTAATGAAGTCCAAGAGACACATGTGGAATGTGAAAAATCCACATATGAAATGTAAAAGGTCATATATAGAATATGAAAATTCATAGGAGTTGAGAAGTAATGAGGAAGCTCAAAGGTCATTGTCATTTGTTATAAATAACTCCTCATAACTCAAGCTAAGGGTTTGGATTCTAGGAGCCTTGTCTTGGCTTCTCTTGTAGTACATAGGAGATAGATAATTCTTTACAGAAGCAAGTTGTGGCTTCATGTCCCATTACTGGATCTAGTGTTTGATCTATGTAACAATGTACTTAACGTCTTTCATTGATAATTATAAGCTCTATGAGTTGACACTTCTTCATTTATGTATCGCAAATGTAGTAGGACTATTCTTGTTACGTTTGTGGTATATGTTTGTTTGATTAAATACCAAGTTTAATGAGCTATTTCATTACTTAGATATGGTTATTATTGAATAGGTGTTGTTATGCTTTCATGATTGTTTTTTATTTTGTGGAATATTTTGTAGGTAATCAACAAGCCTTTCTCTTCGTTCCCGAGTCCCCTCTTTAAGATAGTACTATTACTTCCCTAACGGAGGCTTGTTTTCCTTTACCAACTGTGGAATTTCCTTGTGCACCTTACATTTGATGTCTCTCAAATCTTACATACTCGCTGCCCCAAATAGGTGTTTTGATCTCTTGTGTGTGTTTTGTAACCAAGGCACATTTTTGAAACATTTCCAATGGTGGTCAGGCCATATAGCCAGATGGTACTCCTACACCAAACGGTGTGAGGTCGTATTGGGACTTCACATCAAGGAGATCCCCTTACATGTTGGTGGCATCCACCACAATCAACAAAACCTTAAAATACTCATTTCTAAAATTGTTGCATTAAGGCTTCAATGCTTGCATGTGTTGTATGTTCTCTTGCTACTGCACCTGTCATATAGTAGATTGGTTTTAATTCTAATTTATCAACATTCCTCAACTCAGTTGACATAATGCCTTGGGTAGCTCTATGGGGCCATCTTGTGACAATTGATTCAACCCTCACAAAATGTATGTCAATTGTATTTTTGATTGTTGAATATTCCTAGAAGCCAAGTACACAATTTTTGTTACATGACCATGTGACTCTAGCCTTCAAGTCTTAGATACTGGGGTGTTAACCATTCTTGAGGGAAAATAGTTGTTGTAGATGGATTCACTAAATCGTAGGTGCATCTACCACTTTCTCACAACAATTGGATTAGATTTGCTATCCCATTATGCCATTAGTTTCTACCCTAACCTGTGTGCTATTATCAACTTGTCAAGCTTTGCATTATGGTTATTTTCCATAAGCCTCTCTTTTATAATCAGATTCTACGGTGTTCTTATTGCAACGAAGAGGCCATATACATAATATTTTTGTTTCTATACTCCCTCAACTTTAGGTCTTACTAGAGTCTTCAAGCTTGCTAAGTATGAAACAAATTTATTCATGATAATACAACAGAACCTAAATGGGTTGATAAAATATCCTTTTATAGGTTATTGAACCCTTGTTCTCGGCTGTCTATTTCTTTGTAGCTAGAGCGAAAAGAATTTTGTACCTTGGCTTTGTAACCTTTCTAAACATGTTGACCAAGCCACTAACATTATATAGGAAGGAAAGTTGTGTTCTATCCTGGAACAATGTAAGACTTGCCAGTATGCCATTTACAACCGCTAGAGGAAAGCCTAAAAGTTTCAACAACATAGATCAAGTACGAATGTGAATTTGAATTCTAGTGCAGTTGTAAACTGGGCTTATAGTGATGTTGAGGACTGTAAATGCAACTAGTGACCTCAGGACATGGGAAAGCCAAGCCTTGTCATAGGTTTTAGTTATAGTGCAAGTCAAATTTCTTGTTCATATGGATAGTCACATTTTCAAACTCTGTCATAATTGATCACTACTTGTGCAATTTGTGACCTTAGCAAGCCAAATCACAAAATTGTAGAGCAAATCACATACAGAGATAGCAGTGTCATTGCTAATTAGGAGTGCAACTGGTAACTTCCATAGCTTTAAGACTATGATTAGCCATAACTCATGGTTTTGGCTTCACCATTGGCTAGTAGTGCAACCTGTGAGTTCAACAGTAGAGGCTTGATTTACTACAACAACAAGAGCGATTAGAAATTTTACCAATGGTGATATGAATCACACTGGGTTCTACAATGTGTTTGTGACTTATGAACTTGTTACTAAACCGAACCACTTATCAGACTTCTTAATTTTGGTGACCTAAAGTGATGTCTTACAGTGACTGAGATATGATCTTTATTTATAAACAAGGAGTACATGGGGGGAGTGAGATGCATTGGTAAGAGGAGAATTGAAACTTCATGGTGGCCCTAAGACCTGTGCTCTTATTTCATCACGTGTGATAGGTTGAGTGAGGTCGCAGATCGCAAATACATGTCATAGTGGGGAGCTGCAATATGAGGATGTGATTTGCAACCTGGAGGGGTCACAAGCCATCAAATGAGAGCTCAATGATAAATTTCTATGTTTTTAGGGGTTGGACTACAACCTAGAGGGGTGGATAGGTTCATAGAAGGTCGCAAATTGCAGGTTTAGAAACCAGTGGGGAGGTCGCATCAAGGATTTGCACACTATATTTATCGTATGCGATGGATCTAGTGAGGTCACAAATCATGAATCCAGAGCTTAGTACCAATCAATTGTGAATTAAATCTAGAATTGGAAACCTCTGGAACTATAATTCAAAGTTTTTCCCCATTATAAATGCAACTTTTGATTTGAGTTTTGAGATCCATGGAGGCTACCAAAATGACTTCTGACCTTCATAAAAAATATATGTCCACTGTTGTCTATTGTGCTCCCTATTCCTATTACTAGTTGTTATACTTTCAATCCAATGCTATTATATTGAGACTTGACCCATTAAAGACCTTCATAACATTTGCTCAAATATTGATGTGTCTCTACCTTGGGTACATGGATATATCACTATTCCAATAGTTGTTGGCATGGCCATCATATGGCAGCGCATCAGAAAAATTATCCCCTTGCCATATAATCATCAAAATCACCATTTTTGCGCATTATCATTCTTGGCTTCATTTTATCAATGGCTTAGATGTGTTATTTCTTATGGCACGTAGTAACGGATTCCTAATGCACGTCAAATATGATGACCTATGAGGTTCGCTGCAATCGCATATTGCTATCTAATACATATTTTGTTGGAATATCTAATTCCTACTTGTCTCTGGTTGTGATTCTTTCTATGTAAGGAGTCAGTTCCTATTCTATAGGAGTTGGCTATATCTACTTATTCCTAGTTTGGTGTGTGGTTGAGAGATTTCCTCAACCAATAGATTGTGCATCCAAAATAGTCTCCCTATCTTGAGACAACATTCGTGTATATATGTAATCTTATTTTTAATGAATAGAATACAGATAATGTGCGTATTGATATTTTAAGTTGGTATGAGAGCCCTGACGGCCTGGCCCCTTGTGGGCTTGGCCCCTCCTGGGCCGAGGAAATAAAGAGCTTAGTTTTCCAATCAATTTTTGAGTTTGTCCAACATTGATCTTATAGCGCAGAGGTGCCATTGGTAACCAACTCCCTGGATGGCACAGAGGCGATGTGGTGAATTTGTGTTGTGGATTGGCTGGAGATCACGTGTGAAGCGCAGTAGATGTTACATCTCATCTGCGTGAAGGCAAGCTGGTGTTGAGGTCTGTTACCTACGTGGAGAGAGGTTCAACACACTGGTGTGGAGTTCGAAGCTGCTGCGTGCATGCTATGAAAGGGTAGCCCTTCAAATTCAGGGTGTCAGCAACCATTTGGACTTGCGCAAAGCTTTGCAGGTGGAAGTGTGTGACATCTTGATTCTCTCAAGCATCAGTTAACTATGTCAGTTGGATTGTGTTTTCCAAGAAATATGGGGAAAATACAAATTGATATTGGACCCTTGTGAACACCTCACAAAGGTCGAATGCGGTTGCAGAGTCAACCATCAGAATCAAGAGAAGATCTCAGTTTATCAGTTTTAGAGAACCATGTCATCAAGTTGTGATGGCTAGAAGATGTATACAAATTATAGAGAAATGTTGTGCTTTTCTCAAAATTGTACAATACTGGAGAAGCGTGAGAAGAGTAGAAATTTTGTTAGTCTCAGGGATGGCTCAAAGAGTAAGGTGATGGAAGCATAAGACAAAACCAAGTGAGGAGACCTGTGTAGAGTGGTCAGATGTGTAGTGGTGCCTCAAAAGCTGAAGTAAGGAAGGTTCTAGATACATTCCTCGTAGCTGTAGAATTAGGTAGTGAATCACTTGGAGCTTATGTTATTTCAATGGCTTCAAAGGCTAGTGATATTCTGGCTATGGAGCTATTACAGAAAGTAGCACGTCTAGCTGTAAGCGAAGAACTAGGACGACCTTGCCCATGCCCCTATTTGAGGTTGTCAAAGATTTGAGAGGTGTTGGCCATGGAGGAAGTATTGTGCGTGGTGGTGGACCTACATATCTTGCCATTCAATTTCAACCGCCTGGTTTAGTCATAGACTCTCCGATGGACAGAGTAGCAAGAAATGGTCTAAGCAAAGTTTGGCTTGTACAAATAGCAATGCGACAACTAGCACTTGGTATCAATTATCCGATAGAACAAGGCTTCCAACAACGAGGAGAAAATCGTGTGAATAATGGTGTTGCGGCTACGTTGTAGGAAGAGGAGGTGCGTGATGAATATCGTGAGCATCATTCTGGGCTTCTTGCAACTGATAGTGATTTTATTGGATTATGGATTTTTGGAATTCTCGAAGTTCACCACCACTAGCACAAGTCGGTTCAGACTACCATGGAATTGTTGTGGAGGTGAATTTCTCGACTCCACCAACAGTGATTATATTATGGAAGTTTTTTGCCGTGGTAAAATGAAAAATTTATGAATTTTCTTGGTGTTTGGAAAGATAAATGCATTGAGCCTGATCAACTTAATGCTTAATGCAGAAATGAAATTGGTTAGTAATAATTATAATTGAATTTTTAGAAACTCCAAAGGAGAACAAATAGTGGTATTTTTAAATGTTTAGGAATTTTTTGCATTGAGCTTAGCTAACTCAATGGAGTGGTTTTGTTAGAATTAGCTACTTTAACAAATCGCATAGCTGAATCCAAGATAGCAATTAAAGCAAGACAACAATTAAAGTAGGAAATGAAAGAGGATTCAAAGACACTCCTTAGTGGATAATAAGGTTGAAGTGCAACAAATATTGATTTTGTGAAAATTTGGGATGATGGACAACTAGGTGAAAGTTTGTGTGAGTTAGTGTGAGTTTGTGGAATAGACTCACTAGCATGTTATTTTATGTGTCACATTTTATTAGTAAACAAATCTAGGGTGTTTTATAATGGTCTTTGTAAACTGTGTCCATGGTAACTCTAGAATTGGAGTGTGAAATGTAAGCCTTGTAAGGCATGTGTAACCCATACAGTTCGTGGTAATCTAAAAATCGCTTTGTATTTGCAGTGTCGATTTGTGGTAATCCAAAAACCACATGTAACAGTGAAGTGGGACAGAGATTCCTATTGGCATGGTTTAGGGTTAGCCAAGAAAACCCTTGGCCTCATTGAGTTAGGTCTTTGGAGTGCCCTAGTAGCAGGTTTGTAGCCTAGAGTGACTGGAGTGCCTTAGTGGAAAGATTGTGGCCCATAGTGGCTGGAGTACCTTCATGGCTAAGTTGAGCCTTCGTGGCTGTGTTGAGCCTTAGTGGCTGAGTTGAGCCTTGGTGGCTGTGTCTAGCCTTGGTGGCTGAGAGCCCATGTGGCATGCTTGAGGGTAATCCGACAAAACCCAATGCATGGTTACGAGTAATCTGACAAAACCCAGGTTAACAATGTTGGAGGGGGATTTACAAGTACAGGTACAGGTGTGCAGTTATAACAGTTGAAAGAACCATGTATGCAAAGGACATCCTACAAGGCTGGTGGTTATAGCAACTAGTACCCATGCATTCTGATGGATGGTTGCCCCTTTATATGGACATCAACATATTCTTTTTGGTATATTTGACCACAATTAGATTTTGATATGGAGATAAGTACTCATTAAGGGGGAGTGCTGGAATATATAATTCCTACTTGTCTCTAGTTGTGATTCTTTCTATGTAAGGAGTCAGTTCCTATTCTATAGGAGTTGGCTATATCTACCTGTTCCTAGTTTGGTGTGTGGTTGAGAGATTTCCTCAACCAACAGATTGTTTGTCCAAAATAGTCTCCCTATCTTGAGACAACATTTGTGTATATATGTAATCTTATTTTTAATGAAATATAATACAGATAATGTGCATATTGATAATTTAAGTTATTTGGATTCATGGCACGTTTAAATGCGTTCATCGCAATTATAAAATGCCATGTCGCTAGATTAATTTTGTAGTGTTTTGCTAATACTTTGCATATGAATTGCGAGTTTTCTTCTTTCAAATATGTTTGTAATGTTGCTATCCTATATCAAGAAAAGGTGTTATTCTCTTTGACTCCTTTTGCATACACATTGCAACTATCACACACAGTTTCACAACATTCTTTCTTGTCTTTAAATGCCTTTAGTTACGGCATGCATTGGCACAATGCATGTTATTTAGATGCTAAAAGTGGGTGAATTCCCAACTTCCCATTGCTTGATGTGAATTCATCATGGCATATTAGATTTTCAATGGATCTGAGTGATGTTCCTTTCTTCATATGCACCACCACCTTATGACTTGTATTCCTCATGCGTTGGTCATATTGCCTCACTTTTTTTATGTGTATACATTCATGTGTTGTCACATTGCCTCACTTTTTCTATGTGTATACATTCACTCGCGCTGCATTTTAAGTGCTTATGTCTGTATCCCATGTGCTTTGTATTAATATGTATCTTTGAAGGGGGTCCTCTATTATGTTTTGTCACTATTCAATATATTTCTCAACATAGCTTTTGCACACGTGAGAGTATGAACCCATTAATTGCACCTTTAGTGCATTAGCCATTATCAATGGCTTCAACATCTTGGTATAACGTTATTTGAGATGATCCTCTTGTTTTCCCTACATCCCAAAATACAACATAGGTTAGTAGAGTCATGGGAAACAAAATGGGTTTACATTTGCTTGAATATAAATATTTAAATACATAATAAACAAGGTAATTAAAAGTTTGGTCTCGATTATTTTTAAGATAATTTAGATGTTTCACAATATATAAAAGTTTATAAAAACTAAATTTCTATGTACAAGCGAAATCTCCTTATCTACTTAAAATAAAAAATGATGTTGAATTCAGTCATGATACCATAAGGCTTCAAAATGATTGATAGTTGCCAAAACCCTAATGCATGAATAAGGTTAATATCCAAGATGAAGCATGAGGAATAAATGAAATATGCATCACGTGAATAGGCACACCGACAAGGTTTGATAGCAAGTGGTTCATGGGGAGATTAATAAATTCAAAACGTGATAATAACCCTTATGACCTTAAGCAAATAGGGGGGGCCCAATTTTTTTTAATATACCCAAAAAATTTCCAGCGGCTACAATGGTTTCGAAGTATTAATTCTCAAATTTGAAGGATAAGTTAAGACGAATAAACCTCATACTAGTCAAAACCAAGATAATATAACCCAACATTAACGATTTCATGATTAGGCCTCGAATGAATAAGAAAACACACTGTAATGTAGTGTTAAGAAACCAACTCACAAAAAGATAGGAAAGATAGATCAATGACCTCAAAATCAGCCTCTTCGAGGGGGTAACCTCATTCATTACACAAATGAACAATTCTTGGATGATACAAATGACAAAACCTCCTTTCTGTATATAGGAGTCTAAGGGGTTACAATATAATCAAAGCCAACATACAATAATAATATAAGGGCACAACAATAACAATTGTGGGCTTCTATGGGGCACAATAATAACGATATGGGGACAATAGGGGCACAAGAATAAAAATAAGGGCTATAATGACAATAGTAATGGGGGAATCTCTAGTATTATAGGGACCTGACATGCAGGTTGGCTGAGCTAAAATTATGTTAGTATCTAGGGTAACATAGTCTAGATAATACTGTTGGGTCCCTATAATACTAGTGATTACCCCATTACTATTGTATTTATACCCCTTATTAATATTGTTGTGCCCCTATTGCCCCCATATTGTTATTACTGAGCCCCATAGAATCCCTCTGTTGTTATTTTTATGGCTTTATATTATTATTGTTAGGTCGGCTAGATTATATTGTGACTCCTTAGACTCCTATATATAGAAAGGAGGCTTTGTCATTTGAATCATCCAAGAATTGCTCATTTATGTAATGTAAAGGAGGTTTCCCCCCTCGGAGAGGCTGAATTATAAGGCGTTGATCTATCTTTTTCTATCTTTTCTTGAGCTGGTTTCATAACATTTGGTATCAGAGCTTTGGATTCTAGGGTTTCACTGCTCCAAACAGGTCATCGTGGAATTTTCGCTATAACTTTTTTTCTGTGAGGTTTCAGAAGTCACAAAAATAACCCATTTGAGAAGAAATCGCTCTAAATCTTGGGTCTGAATTTCAGAGATTTTTGCGCTATATTTGCAGAGATATGATCTGAGGAAGTTGGTCTTTTTGCAGACTTCTGAATTACATTCCAAACAGGTGACCTGTGGAAAATCGTCATAACTTTCTCTCTGGGGATCGGATTGAAATTTCGTAAGAAGGTACATAAAGAGGATGGACTGTAGTTTCTTGTATGCATTTTTCAGATCCAAGGGTAGAAATAGTGACTCGTGGCACGTCGTACCAGTTCGCTCTACTGAACTAGTCTATAATCAAGTCACTTTGGAAGCTTTCGCGTAACTCTTCCTTGGAGAATCCAATTTGGGTCAGACTTGTGGCATTGGAAAGAGGACACAGAGGGCTACTACAAGTCACAAATTTAGAGCTAGATGATTGGAAGGTACAGAGATACATCAGAGGCAATATCAAGCTCCTACAAAGTGAAAAAAGGTGTGTAGATTTTCTTAAATTTTTGCTTAAGCTTGGTTTGAAAATTTATTTGGAAGGAATTCAAAGGGCATATTAGAGCATTATTATCGATAATTTATGCCCCGAGGAAATAAAATGCAAACACCTAGTAAGGAACCTGAAAGCTCTAGCATGACTCATGAAGAAGAGGAAGAAATGCAACATGATATATCAAAATTACAAGACCAAGTGCAACAACTGTCCCTTACACAAAAAGGAACATAATCTAAGATGGATGGTTTAAAGAAAGATGTAGAAGCTAAGATGGATGGTTTAAAGAAATGTGTAGAAGCTAAGATGGACTATTTAAAGAAAGGAATAGAAGCTAAGATGATTGACGTGGAAGCTAAGATGGATGATTTGAAGATAGATTTGAAGACAGACATGGACGAATTGAAGATAAATATGAATAAGTTGCTACAAGAAATGGGCACTAAAGGTGAAAGGGTACTAA
>APFE031701098.1:5621-41902 GCA_000404065.3 Pinus taeda | reverse complement strand
CCCCCCCCCCCCCCCCCCCCTCTCAGTATTATTTCAAACACTTTTGTGATGTTTTGAATGTTCAATTCATTTGGTTGTTGCTTGTTTTGATGCAAGTGTTGATGTATTATTTTGTTGGTTGTGGCATTACCTTATATTAAATTGATCTAAACTCTTGACGTTGGGTTTGCTGAAACTTTAGTTATATTACACTCCTGCGTATGGTATGACCTATGTAATATGCAATGATATAACATATGGATTTTACTAAATAAACCTTGACGTTGATATCTCTTGTTCTCATATCTGGAATGGTATATGGCAATGTGAGATGGATTTGGTATGATTTGTTTTGGGTAGTATGTTTCTGATTTAGCAATCTTACTTGCGACACCTATGTAAATTGTAACATATGGCCATAACTTTACCTGTAATCCATTAAAATATTACTACTATCATGACATAGCTACGGTACATTCTTGAAACTAAATTTTATGGCATTCCAAGCTACCCTATAGGTTTTGATTTTGACATTTTCTCTGGTTTCATTTCTCCCTTCGTCTTTCCAACTTCCTCTTCAAATTTCAAAGTTTTCGGCCCTCTGTGTTTTCATTTTTTAGTCGATCGAGCTCATATTCTATTTTTTTTATTCCCATTCCAGTGTTAAGAATAAAGCTAGTAGGCAGTGAACTTGTTGAAACTTATTAAGAGTACCCATCTCTCTTCCAAAAGGTTGTTTGGCAGCCCTTTATTTAGTTGTTTGAAGGGTTTAACGACGGTGTGGCCGAAGTCTTTGCTTCCACCTTCAATGGAAAGTGGGAAAATATTTACAATTTGGAAATGGTGATTGATGTCAATTTCATAGCTGAAGCTACCCTTCTCTCCACGGATGGAAAACAATGGTCCAAAAACTGCCCCATTCGTGATAACCCGTGGTAGAAATTTTTAGTAAACAAAGACAATGGTTATTGTGGAAAAGTATGTATGTGACCTACCTTAAACCAAAGTGGAGATAAAGTGGAGATATTTATTATATTTTTGTGCCATTATACAACTTGTGATGGCCAATATGCCCTAGTGTTTTCGTATCATTTCCCCTTGTCGATGGCTTTTCTCAGACATAAACTTAATTTTCCTTATTTCTTATACAAGAGCGGGGCTAAAACGGAAAAAACCTATTAGTCTGACTGTAGAAACCTACATAGATCACTCTTTCATCATGGTATTATATGTACCCTAGTTAAACACCATCTGTCTAAGGTCGGCTAGCAATGGGAAAGTTTTCTTCTACAAAATGGTTACCAAGAAACCCTAGTGTCTAGTCAACATAATATTTCATCAAATGTTTCACTAAAACCTCCCTCTCTAGGTTCAACATCACTTGATTTTTCTACCATAGAGTAGAACAACTTGGGGAACTCTATTCATGAACACCAATTTAATTTTTCCAATGATGACATGGATGAAAGCGATGAAGCTCCACTAGTTCACATTACTAGGATCAGTGTCAAAGACACTATGTTTTACCATATTGAATTAAAATTAGAGTCTAAAAAACAGGATGAAAATTTTTAAAAATAGGATAGTGATCCTTGCATAGAACCTACATGCCAGGAAACAGATGGTTAGTGTAAACAAAATCTCAAGTCTAGAGTCAACGCTAAACAAACATAGAGAAAAATATCTAGGTTGAGGTGAGATAGGTGAATGAATCTTCTAGATAAATAGGTAATTTTTTATCTTGAAGAAAATACAAAGCCTATGTCCAAAAGGACCAATCCCCATAATCAAGATAGCTTTAGTTTTACTTATGATAGAAACAATACACCTAATGCTACATTGATTATGGAAAAAAATTATATTCTAATGAAACCTTATTAAATATGTACTAGCATCAACAATTTTTTATGACACTCCCTCATCTGGAACAACAAATAAGTCAATTTGTTCAAGAAAATAATTAGTTCAAGGCATCAAACCTAGCTAAGGAAAAAGAAAAGGAATGAAAATCTTCCAGTCCAGAAAGAAATTCGTAGTCCTCTAATATGCAAATTATTTTTAATTCATCTGAGTTAAAGTAATAATTTCTCAAGATCTTGATAATTTGAGTGATGTTAAATAAAGTATTTTATCATTATCTATGTTTCAACCTTTGAACATTTTAAGGTATTCTCCTATTATGATTTCCATTGCTAATTTTAAAAGTTTGTTACAAAATTGAAGATTCTATAACAAGCATCTTTCTTGATTGTGTCAATTATTGGTCATGTTTTCCTAATTTGTATTAGGTCTTCCTACTGGTTGAAACATTTCTCTTGTGTTTCGTGGAATGGATCACTTTGGATAACCTCCAGCTATTGCAAATCTGGTAAGGGTTTCCTCTTAGTTTCCCTATCTATTTTCTTTTATCCATTTGGATATGACTAGTAGATCGAACAAACAATATTTATTATTTTGTAAAAGGAAGTTTGGATTCTAAGTTTGTTTTTAGACATGGTTAGGAGAAGTACCCCTATATAAAACCTCTCGCTTTGGAAGATAAAAAGTGGGTGGGGGGGGGGGGGGTGGGGGTGTTGGGGTGGGTCTTAGGAGAGAAGACATTGCCAAGGAAATACTCAATTAATATTATAGTATATGTGGGATACACTTAATACTTTTGTAAGTGTGGATTTGGTTTGGTTTTATTCAATCAATTTATACTTATAATAATTCCTTTCCCATTGTCACAATGTTCATCATTTGCTTATATTATGTGATTTAATTCTTGAATATTGAGGAGATAGTATATTTTCGTTGTTTAATTTGATTTAGTAGGCAAACAATAAATTTATTTTAATTTCCTTCTTCCAATGTTAATTAAATTTCAATTATTTCAATCCAATCACTTACGGCTCCAATGACTTGTGTCCTATGGTTTGTCCTATGGTTTATTCTGATCTGGGAATTAATTTAGCTTGAATTCTTGTGGTTTGATTCTAGGAGTTTAAGTTGTAATTGATGTTATTTTTATTTGAATTAAATTGATGCATATGCTATGTAACAATTTCGAAAGCGTTTTATGTTGATTATTTATTTATTGGTTTTATTCATAAATGATGAGTTGAAATGTTATTTGATCTTTTGGAATTTACTACAATTATTTCTTTTCTTTTATCTAGGAAGGGAAGTAATAATAGTGTTATATATTTAAGTTTCATTTTTAATGCGTGTTATCATAATTGGCATTGTTTGATCTTTGCTAATTCGAAATAATTGAAGCTTACTTTTATGTAATTTCACAAGTTCACCTAAATTGCATTAATGATCATTTTTGTTTATTTTAATTTATATTTTCACTTATAAATTAAAATTTAGTTTGCATTTTCATATTTTAATGGTCTATTAGAATTACATATAATTTCATAAACTATGTATAGTATGTTCTAGTGTTTATTTATTGTATTATAGCTTTGTACATTCCTTGTATCATAATATTTGACTTCATTTTCCATCTTATTGTATAGTACTTTAACTTGAAGATTATTATCTTTGGATTAATTGTAGATTAACCATACGATAGGATTAACCATTTGTCTTTTCCTTCCATGAAAGTAAGAGGCATCTAGTCCAATGAAGCATCAATACCCGTTGAAAGTGACCACACCAAACAACTAGGGCTATTTAAAGAGCATTGGTCTGGGTCACTTCTCCCTTATCAACAAAGGTCATAAGCGTCAATAGTTGGTTACATGGTATTTGTATATGTTCTGAAATTAAATTGTTTCTTCTTTTCTACTACTTCTTCTATCTACTTATCTTCTTCAAATCTACTCCAATTCTACTATTCTTTCTCTTCCTCCTTACTAGGTTTGCTCAAGAATTCTCTCATACAAATACTCAATTCACAAAACTTAATTCTCATTCAGCAATGCATCTTTTATAAGGATGGATCTCTAGATATTTGCATTCTATGTAGGAATTCGAAAAGAGGAGTTGTCTCTTAGTATTCTAGGACTATTTGCATCTCACCTCTTCATTTTCAACTAAGTCTTCAAATTAGGACAAATTTACTTTGTACTAATTGCAGATTTGGAAAAATCATGGTCAAGGATTCATCATTGCATAAGAGAAGGTTTAGATGACCAAATATGTTGGAATGTAGGCTGGCAGAATCCAGAGTGCATTATTATCTAGGGTAAAGTAGGTTAAACACTAGAGAATTGTGTTATTATGTTGGTTAGGCACTAGAGACCTACGTTACTATTGTAAAGGTATCAAACATATAAACTATGTTGTACAATTGATTCTATTCAATGATAACCATTTGTTCCTTAGTCTTTGTACTCTGGTTATTTGTTCTATAAGCTTTGTTTTATGGTCATTATGCACCATTATGTTTGAATCAATTATTAATGAGAAACCATCACCTTCACTTAACCAACATTTTCACTTCAAGAAATCAATAGTAGCAATCAACCTTGCAACATCAAACAACCTCATCAAGCAATCAACCTTGCAATATCGTTAATATAAATTTAACATAAATCATCGATGGTCAAGCACAACATACAAGCAAACTCATCAATATAACTAGGATCATTTGATATCAATGCTAACATTTCCAACAATCCTGATAGAATTTGAGACTAGAAGGCCAATTTAACTATCCCACTCAGTAGATTTTAGATCTACCAAATCAAGATTGACTAAGAATTTATAGCTTGATATGCATCCCATCTAAGGATTTTGGACTTTGAAACAAACTAGAAATATGGAATTGATTTGATAGATATAGTCAAGAACAGGGGCCTAAATATGAAAATCATCACTAGCATGAAGCCATGGATCCTCAACTACACTTTTCTTCCATTCATTTCATGCCACATAACCAAATTTCCAATCAAAGGAAATATGGATACAAGGGATCTCGAAATAATGGATTCTTAGACTATTTCCTAGGATTCTTATATGAATTCCTGATTTTCTAGTTGTGCAAGTATTTTACTTTGAAGACCCAACCCTATAAGGAGAAGTGGTGTGTGAGCCTCTACAAACTATTTACACCTAGAGTCTTACCAAAGACGTAAATATTTGTTAACCTTGATCCTCCTCATTTCTTTTGGGAAGTCTCCCTACTACACTTCACTAATGAAGTACCTCTTGCTTGTCATGAGCCAGCCTGGAGGAAATTGAAACTACCTTTCCTAATCTTTTTATGATACCTTTTGGCCTTGATGTAATTGACATCTGGTACATAAGGATTCTTTCAATAATTTCTTTGATTAAGTTAACCTTCCTCCTCTAGATGGGAGTCTATTGGCCCAAAGTGAGATACAATCTTCAGTTTTATTAAGAAATCACCACAATTTCATGAATATGTATCTATTTGGCCTACGGAAAAGCCTAGATACATGAATACTTGATCCAAATCCTTTTGCAGAAAAGGGAACAAATGCTCAACCTGATGAAGGGGATCATCAAGAAAAGCATAAGAAATGAGGCATGATCTGTTTATGTTTACCAACAATACCCATATCTTCATAGAAGAAATCTAGGAGATATTCAATGACAATATATACTACATTAGGTATTGATCTTCTATGTATTTCTTAGAGGTATTCATCTTAATTCCACATAATTCGCTCAACTTAGTTTTCTCTGTGGATACTTCTACGTCGTCTGGATATATATTGCAATGGTGGGACTGGCTTGGGTTCATAGTGCAAAGACCTCCCATCCTTTTTACTACCTTCATCACTTTCTCTTCTTTCCCTATATTGTCCATTTTCTTGCTTCATGTCGACAACACTGCACCTTGGCTCTGTGTCACTCAGTACTACACCCTACATTGTTCCTACTCCCCCTTGCAAGCTCTACATGTACACAACATAATCATTGGTTTTCCAACTATGTTACCTTTCACCAACATGCCTCAAGAAGAAATGAGGAGTCACAAAGGCTCATTGAACCATGGTGTGGACAATCTCTGAGCTTATTATAGATCCTTTACTACCTCCAGGAGATTTTGGATTCTTAGTCCTGACCCTATCCAAATGAATTTAAAAATAGCCATTATAACAACCATGCCCAAGCAAAATGACTTCACTGGTGTGAAGATCCTTGCATCTACAATTGAATGCATCTCTAACCCGGGCCACACAAGCGATAGACAAAATCAATATCTTTGCGCAGTAGAAATTTACTCGCACATTAAATCCTTACTGGCCCAAGTATTGGCAAAGACCCATGCATTTCACAGGGAGATATCGATGCAACCAAATGATAACATACCTGAGAACCATGATTAGTCTATGGAACACCGGGATTTAGCCATGTGACTAAGATGCATTGAAACCATCTTTCTCCAAGGAAAAGGTCTGGATTTTCCAGGACCTCTTACAACTCCAGTTGATGTTTATATGTCAACATGATATTCTTTGGGTTGCAATGACACCTCGAGTTTTTTATGGAATATTTTTGAGTGTTTTTTGTATGTCTTTTCATATGTCACAATTCTACTTGTATGTTATCGAGTGGCACACTTATTATTTTGGTCACTATCCTAGTTGCATTGAGAGGCCTCTCTAGCTTAGTATGGAAGAGATGTTGTAATGCCATGTTATATAAACATTGTAATTCAATGTGATGTAAACATTGTAATGTAACATTTTGATTCAGTCAAATAAACATAAATAAAATTCATATTATGTAAAATTCAATTCAATTAAAAAATTATAACAAACTAGTGCTTATAAATATTGTTATGATAGCTAAGTAAAAGTGAAGTCACAGAGTCAAATTACAGTGAGTAGTTTTGGGGCTCTAGTATATATATCTATATCTATATCTATATATAAATAGCCTATATCCATCTTATCTTTGAATCCTAAAGGGATCAAATGTCTCAAGCTGCAAATCTCCTTTTTGAGTACAAAATTTGAGGAAATGTTTGCACCTCAGATATTTTATCCCTCTTCACACTTGATAGGTTTGGAGTTAAGATGGATCTAGGTTAAATTATAGTAGTCTTATGTCAAACAATATAGAGACACTTTTATTTTTTGACCTAAATTATTTAATCTTTTTTTTAAACATTAATCTGATTTTTTAAATAGCATACCACATTAAAAAGACATAAATTTATGGTTGTAATTGGTGATACTAGAAAGATAAACCTCAATAATTTGATGATTCTTTCTAATTAATAAAATCTAAAAACTTAAGAAATACATATTATATAGTAAAAATTTAACCTTTAATTAACTATAAATGTTTAATAAAAAAATAAATTAATTTTTTAATATTCATTAACATCCAACATAAATATATATTTGAAACACATAACATTGTTAAAAAACATTTTAACCTAAATCTAAAACTTTAAGTTGACATTATATTAAAAAATATAATTTTTTGAAACATAAATAATTAACCAGAATAAGTGTATTTAACATCGATAATATATATTTTTTAAAAATTTTAAAACATTATTATAATAAAATCTAAATAATAATAACGTTTCAAATTCTGAGGTATATTAACTTATATTTATTATTAGAAAATGTTTTAATTTAAACTTATTAAAATTTTCATTTTCACTTATTGTAAAAATATGTAAAATGCAAATAATAATACCTGCGTTGCGTTTGGTATTCTAACGTATATAAACTTGAATTTATTATTAAAATATTTTAATTTAGAATTACTAAAACTTTTATTTTAGCAGGTCATATATTTAAAAAATATTATCTTATGACCATATAATTAAACACAAGAAGTGTATTTAACATCCGTAATATATCCACGATGGGGTGACCCTCCATGATCACACTTGTCATATGAAGGCCCATTGGGGCTCGTCTCGCCTCCATATGCACAAGACCATGTGTTGACCTTACATTTATTTAAAGCGAGTGTCGTTATTGCTCGCACATTTCACAGTGAAATACATGGGAAGTCGAGTATGATTTTTCAGTTTGGTTGTTTGGATGATGAATTTTGGTAGATAGGGGAACAATTTTGGTCGAGTAGCGGTGTGGATGCTTATGTTAGGTTGGTTTAGGTCGGAGTTGGATTGTTGGTTTGTTTCTGGAATTTGAGAACACGAGAGGTCAGGGTGCCATTCTATCTTCACGCTTTCAGAACTCTATTAAGGAATCTAAAGCTCGAGGAGCTCACGCTTGTTGTTTGGGGTAAGGTTTATGTGTATGTTACTTTTGATGCTTGCCATCATGGGGGTCCGTATGTATATATTTGGGCTCGACCTGCGGTCTGTTCACTACAGGGAATTATCTTTGGTTTTTGTGTGTGGGAGGGTGTTATCCCAGTCTTTGGTCAACCTTTCTGGTGGTTTGGGTGTCCATTAGAACTAGCGGGTACTGATATTTTTTCTTTGTTATCTCGAGGCTACGTTGTTGTATACAGTGGGTTAAGTGGGTAGTGGAAGAATTCTTCCTTGCCCAGGCTTTGGGACTGGGCTAATGAGGGCTCTCCATGTGCTATTGATTGTGTCTTCTAGTTATTGGTATGTACTCATCTAGGGCAACACATTCATGGTTTCAGTTATTCTTCTTGTTATTGCAGGTGCAATGAGGTCTCTTCTCTGACCCTCCCTTTCAGTCGGTGGCTCCATGGTGTCATTCTCAGCATGCCTCACCAATGGGGCCGGCCTCGTCGGGGGGGGGAACATTCTATGCAGGGCATCTCGAGCCAAGCCATAGCTTGTCCTCAGACAATTTGGCTGGTCGAGAGACAGAGGAAGCTGCCACTATCTTTCCATCTCGCTCTCTAGGTCACATTGTGGCTCCTGCCACCATGGAGTCCATCATTGAGCAACATCGGAATATCCAAATCAACATGGATTCTCATGGACCACTGTTATTAAGACCGTAATGAGCTCGTGGCATACATAAATAACATCCAATATAATCAAAATGAAATTTTGGAACAATTGGACAGCCTTCGCCGCAACCACCGTCGCACGAACGACCACCTCCGCAACCTAGAAGCACGGGTGGAACATATAGATTGTCATATGCATGGTCGTTTAGGCTACTTTTCAATCCCTGTAATGTCCCCTAATCCCCCACCTTGATATGTTACTATCACTTCTGGTTATCATTTTGTCTTTTCCTAGTATGCGAACGCTACAATGCCTCTTAGAAATAACCAATGTCAAATATTTTCTATGGTTTTTTTCAGTACCCAAAATCAACAAATTTGATCAAAATGAAAAAAATAAACCAATTAAAATTATCTTTGTACACAATATTTTCTCGAAAATCTAATACAAATCTTTTGAAAAAAACAAAACATATAGAATATATATTTTTATAATTATAAATACTATTATAATAAAATGTAAATAATAAAAACTGTGTTTGTGATTTTCACCGATATAAACCTGTAATTATAAACCTGTAATTTGAAAAGTATTGTTATATTAAAAGGTAAATAATCAGAGTGAACATGTTTCGGAATCCCAACTATAAAATTTCATAAGGAAACGTTACAGTGAAATGGGAATAATTATGAAGGATGTGTTTGACATTCTTGGTATTTCATTATTCATAAGATAATAAGTTTTAGATTCCGTATTTTTGTTATTTTAGATCGCTACTAATTTTAATAAAAATATTGTATTTTAAATTAAAATTAATATTGAATTTAACTTTAAAATTAAAAAAAATAATTTAAATTTAAATTATATATATAATGATTAATGAAAAAAATGTTATATATATCTAAAAAGAGAAAGAAATTGTAAATATGTATTGAAACCATAAAATTATACCAAGATTATATCACGTCAACCATTAATATGGTTGGATGTGTATTCATTGCATTTTAAATCTAAAGTTTTAAAATAAACAATATCTTATACACCTTAACACCATCTCATCTATGCTCCTAGACTTATTATTAAATGAATTAATATTTAAAAAAGGCTATTTTAAATTTAATAAAAGCCGAATATAAATCTTTGAAACAAACCACATATATTTAAATTTTAAAATATATATATGCTTGAGGAGGATTATTATATGAGTTTTATCGGCTCCCGTGAGGATTATTATATGAGTTTTATCGGCTCCCGTGAGTTAGGTGGTGTGTATTTCTTTGCGTGCCGCAATTGGGGGTGTGTATTTTTTTGGGTCCGCAATTTTGGCATTTTGTTATTAGAATTTAGTGTAATGACTTTTAAGTAAAATTGTAATATATTATTATTTAATTTATTTGTTAATTTATAAAAGAGTTTCTGTTTTTTATTAAATGTTTTAAAACAAATTGTGTTGTATGGGGGGAAAGCTCAATCCAATACGTTGATTGACCATATTGATTTTAACTATTAAATTGAATCTTTGTATAGATTTAAGCAGCAAAAATTATAATTTTTTTTCAATTTTTTAATATAGATTAAAATTTTTAATTAAAATATATAAAAATTATTTATATTTTATTTAAAAAGGCGAGTATTTAGTTATTTTAGTAAATAATATTGTTATAAAGGTTTGATCTAATTAGTCTATTTTTTTTCAGGCGGGGAGGGACCTTGCTGGAAAATCACATTACAATCGTATTATACATATATACAGTCATATCAACGCCTCGTCATTAGCCATTAATTCATTCGGAATAGCCATCATCCGCAGAAATACGCACGCCAACTACTGCTGCGCCACAGGAATCGAACGTGGCCGGGATGTGTGAAAACGACTTCCCGACCACTAAGCCATGCACCTGAAGTGCTATCTAATTAGTCTATGTTGTGATAATTTTGTAAGAATGTGTTAATATAATCTTTAATCAATTTATAATTTTTATAATAAATTTTGGAATGTATAAATAAATTTAATTTTTGTACTGAAAAAAAAAATTTGTGAAATAATATAAATTATATATATTTCACAATTGAAATTTCATAATTTTAAACAATTTTTTCTAAAATTTATTAAAATAAAAATTTTAATAATACTCATCATAAATCATACTCTGATAACAATTTACTATATATATCATAAAAATATATACATTTTCTGCAACTAAAATTCATAATTTCAACGAATTCTTACCAATTTTTTTTTACAAATTCTTACCCAATTTTAATCCAACTTTATTGTTGAAAAATAATGGGGAAAACTTTATTATGCCTTGTCATGAATCGTGCCCCCTTCGTTTCGGGAAATTTGTAGCAATTTGCCTCATTCTGTGATTCCGTTCACATTTTAATACAAAGTCAACGATAACATCTCAATTAAATATTAGTTAATACCATTAATTAAAACAGATGCTCGGAATCAATCGCTACACTTGACGAACGAAACCAGCACGCTCAAACAACTCCCTAGTCCCTCACATGGGGCCCTTAAATAGAACGGATAGATGATGAAAGCAACTGGCATTGATTTCATTGATTTCTGAGACGGGTTGTTTTTTTTTTTTAATCTGAAAAATTAGGTTTGTGATAGTCTTTAGGTGTATATGGTTTTGTTTAGGATTGAACCATAAGACTTGTTAAAATTTATGTTAAAATTTTATTTAGATAATAAATTTTAAATGTATTGCAGTATTTAAATCATCATTTTATAATAAAAATAAATTCAACATCATCAAAAACTTTAAATCTGGAAACTTAGCTAATTTTAAAAAAATATCTGCTGAATTTTCTCAAAATCATAAAAAGAATTCTATTATTTTCAAAGCAAAATTTTAACATGTTTATAGATACATAATTGTACGTCGACGGTGAATAATAGACAGGTGTCTCTCCACCCAAAGGGATCTCTACCACATTGTCAAATCAAAGCCAATATTATAGATATTTGTGCAGGCCCCATCTCATGGCTTACGTACTTGCACAGGGTTCACGACTCTGGACGTGAGCGCCATGACATACGGTGTTTGGATAATCTCGGTGACAGAAATGTACTGACAGAAATCATTGTAAAATGAATCCGGATCTCAAAATTATTTGTGGCACTGGACGGTCACACCCACTTGTTTCAGATTCCCTTCATATATCATGGCTCAACTTGTCTTCATATATATCCATGGAATGAAAGATCCAGCAGATCAACATGATGTATGCACAGCCGAACAAGAAAAGAAACTTAAATCTGATGGCGCAAGCTGCACTTGAACCTGCTGTTCAACAAGCAGCACCAGAGGCAACTTCAACCTCAAAGTCCATGGAAGGAGAAATTCTGAGCAATTATTTCATTGAAACCTGTCGAACAGTAGTGCCTGTTCTCGGTATGTGTGGCTTATACTCTTCAAATATTTAGCCTTTATGTTTTCTTCTTTTCCTTAAGGGGATCCTGGTCTTATTGTGTCTGAATTTATTACTTTCCCTGATAGGGCTTTTACAGAACAAAAGAAAAACCCTGTGTTGCAGATAAAATTGGACCTTCTATGGCTGTTATAAGATCAGATATTGTGGGAAATATTCAGGTAAACAGTCTTAGCGAGGACATTATTTGTTTCAGCTTCAAGAAAATTTATATGAGCAGCTTTTTAAACAGAATCTCCCAATTTTATTTTAAGGGATATTCAGCTAGAGTTACACTGAATGAGCTTTGAGTCAAACCTAGCAAAAATAGACTTTATGCTAGCTGTGGTACTGAGAAATTAACCAGGGAAAAATCTAATCTAGGTTAGCTTTGGTAATAGCTAGCTATAGTTTATACATACAGGTCCACAAGGTGTAATAGCATTTTTCCGCCTTGCGTCTCCATAATTACCTGTATTTCTATTTAGCAGCTAGTTATGGGTACAGCTTTGGGCACTTTGGAGAAAGAACTTTCTGAAGGCAGGCATGCAGGGTTAGTTTTGTTACGAATGAGAATCGAACCCATGCCAAATTGAATTTGAGCTAGTTGTGGTATATTGTCATATTGTTCAAATCTACAGCCCTTTTCCTATAAGTAGGGTATTTATCTATATGGTATATTTTGGAAATATTTCGGAATTACGTGATTGCAGAGAGTTAAATTGTTTGAACGGGTGTAAGTAAGGTACTTTATCTAAATGGTATATTTTGGGAATATTTCAGAATTACGTGATTGCAGAGTTAAATTATTTGAACGGGTTGTTGTTCATCAGATTCACAGATATTTTAAAAATATATCATCTTAATAATTCACATTTATAGGCCTAGGTAGAGAGTAGCGGATGTATAGAGAATATTATGGAATTTCATGGATAGCTGAAAGTTAAATTATTTAACATTTTTGTTATTTTTAATATTTTTCGATATTTCAGATATTTACAATTTTGAATATGTTTAAATTTATATAGATTGAGTGGGTTTAATGGTTAAGAGAATGTGTTTCATTTTAAGACATTATAGGTTAAAAGGGGTAGAATATGTATGTTTTTGTAGACTTAGAAGTCAAATTTCCCAAGTAGGTCCCTGTCTTGTTTCTTAACAGTTAAATTTCCTAAGTAAGTCCCTGTCCCATAACAGCCAAATTTCTTAAATAAGTCCCTATCCCGTTTCTTAACAGTTAAATTTCCTAAGTAAGTCCCTGTCCCATAGCAGCCAAATTTCTTAAATAAGCCCCTATCCCAGTCCCATAAACAACTATCCCAGTCCCATAAACAAGAGAATCTCATACACCAATTTAGTATCTAACTTTCTGTCACTAACCTATAATCTCTTTGAATAATATAGTAATCCTCTCCAAATGATATTGGATATTGGGATTACAGAATTTGATTTTCAAACTGTTAAGACTTCTTGTTGTAACTATAGGTTGAATCCCTAACAGAATAATTATATTTTATTCTCAGCGACTGGAGGAAATCTGCGGGTCTGGCAAATCCGAATACAAATTCCTATACGAAATTGTCCGCAAAGAAGTTGCAGAAGGAACGGCAAAGAATCCATTGAGCTGCACAAGAGCCATACTTTGGCTAACAAGGTGCAAGATCAGTAAATTTTAGTAAATGTGTATTTGTTTCAAGAAATTTAGGAAAAATTAGGGAGGTTGATTGAACTGAATAAATTTAAGATAAATGATAGAGGTTGATTAATCTGAATTCTTGCTGTATTTGGGGATTTTTTATGTGATTTAAAGGGCCATGGATTTTACCGTCGTACTGCTGCGCGATCTTTTGGAGCAGCCGGAGTGGAGTCTGAAGCAGGACGTTGAACATGCATACAGTATCACATTAAAGCGATGGCATGGTTGGATTTCTGCGGCAGCCTTCAAAGTGAGCCACTACCTTTTTTTTCTTTCTTTCTTTTTCAGATTTTCTATAGTTTTAAGAGATTCATCTGCTATATATTTATCCAGAGAGATGTGTATGACAGGTGGGTTTGAAATTAATCCCCGAGAGGGACAAGTTCATTGGACTGTTAGGAGACATGGAAGGCGATGTTGAGAAATTCACCTCAGCTTTGCCTCCTGTTCTGCAGCAAATTCACAAGTTTCTGGTAATTTCTGGATTTAGGATATGTTAGTAATATTTTTACCCGACCATGTACAAGTTAACTCGATCTGCAATATTCTTTCTCATATTCAGAATGAAGAGGAAAGTCAGCTAAGATAATTTTGTGTGTATTATTCATGCAGCGAAGTCTGCGTTTGAACGGGATGAAATCGCCATAAGGTCTCTGAAGGTGTAGCCTGTTATGATACAAATTTGAGATAGGGTTATGTATACTTTTTCAGAATATTTCCAGAATAGACAGTCCAGATAAGGATAGCTGATTACCAACATTGTATATTTCGAAAGTGTACAGATAATATTTTAGAGATAAACTCTGTACAAGTCTCTCTGTAACTCCGTTTAGCAGATCAAGCACGGAAATGACTTGTTTCTTCACCTTTGTGAGACAAACTGTGTACAAATCTCTCTGTAACTCTGCTAAGCAGATCAAGCATGGAAATGACTTGTTTCTTCACCTTTGTGTGTGGTAGTATTGAACTTATATAGAAGGTATATTTCAAGAATATTTTGAGCATGTAATATCTCACCATTAGAAAAAGGTGAAATAATCTATCTCTGATCCTCTTCGGATTCCAAAATATTCTTTAAATACGCCCTATACATAAATTACCTTATTTGTAACCATGTTTCATAGACTAAGAGGAGACCTCAATTAATGCCCAGTATCCAATATATTCTTCAAATATACATTGTACTTAGATGTAATTCTTTGTGGCCATGTTTCATTGGCCTAGAGGGGAGCTCAATTAATGCCCAATACTATTAGATGCAGCTAATTTTTTTTTGATAGCCGAGTAAGCTACCAAGTAGGTCTCGAATTTGACGATTAATTTGTTTATCACGGGCAGATTTACCGGTCAAATATAATTAAAAAATTTCAAAACCATCAAAATTATTTTTTGAAAAAGTATGTTTTGAAATTCACCCCGGTCCCCCTACCAAGTCTTTAAGTCCTAACGAATAACGAGTGAAATGAGTTCTTATCGCGATTAAATTCTTGGAACCTAAATAAATCCATCATGGAGTAAATTTGAAATTATTGTAAATGATAATTTATACGGAAAGTAAAGATATGTACACGAGACTTATCGCAATTCATTAAAGGATTTGATATAAACCGAATTTAATCTTTATCATTATGAATTGCATTTTATATTCTTATGTATTTTAATTATTTTAAAGTTATAAAATAGGAATAAAAAAAATAAATGAATTTTTATTATTTTAAAATAAATTTATTTTTAAAAATTATTAATTTATTACGTATATTTTATTAATTTTTAAATATTATTTCAAAATATTTAATATATAAATATATTTTTAATTATATTTATGTTTATATATATTACAATAAATTGTTTCTTATTAATTAAGAGTTTTTATTTTTGAGATATAAAGAAATAGGTTTATGGTTTAAGACATAGAGGTATTGAGTAAGAGTAAAAATATATTACTTTTATGCACTATAAGAGATTATTTTATGTGGTGTGATTTTTATTAATGATGGTTTTTAATGTGAATTTTTTTATTGTAATTTTTTTTTTTAGTAATATTGAGTTTTTAATGCTAAAGTTGGACAACAAAAATTATGTATCCATTTGTAAGATACACGTCAACAAGATTTTGCAAGGTTCAATTGACAAGATTGTGTGAAGTTCAATCAAAGCAAGGTTCAATTGACAAAATTGTGTGAAAGTTCAATCAAACTTGAATGCCTCATGACATAGATTTTATTTACGCAAGCAATTTCCTCCCTAGACCCTCCCAAAAAAATCTAACAAGTTACCTTGCCACTGGTAACTGAATTATAATATATTTTTTACTATTTTGAAAAAAACAAATTTTATTTTGATGGTAAATGTGTGATTTAAAATGCGCACGAGGTGAAGAGCCTATTGTGACAAGGTATTTTGTTAAGGAACTTCTTGGTGACTTTTTCACCTGTTTGGAAGCTCTAAGGGAAAAAAATTATGCTAAGGGTTGGTGTGGCCAAGGCTGGGTGTGATCCCTTAGTAATTTTGACAGCGTATATGCCCTTGTGTCACGCCCCCAATTCTTTTTTCGTTTAATTGAGCGGGTGCGGCACCGCCTAAGTTAATAACTCGTTCACCGTTAATTAACTTTACAAACTACGCCTTCAACAATTCATAATAAACATGAATTCATATTATTAATGTGCGGAAACCATCAACAATATAAGAATAATAACACAACTCGGCAATAATAATAATAATCAATCTTTTATTATATATGCGGAATTTTACATGACCGAGAGTCACGCTCAACCGGCGTTCCATAAACAGGAGGGTGCCCGCCCGTGCTAGAGTGCACGACGGTATACCAAGACTCCACCAAAATACAACTTACAACATATAACATACACCTCTTGTGTCGTCGGGCCGGCGGGCGCACCCGTGCACGAACCCACCGCCAGCACACAACAAGATATAATAACACAAGACCACACAAACTCGGCGTTGGGCGGGCGGGCGCACCCGTGCACGACCTCACCCATGCCACAACCCAAACCAAGTGCGATACAAGAGTGGGCGCCCGTGCGCACCACCGAAACTTCAACTCGACCCTCGACTCGTCCTTCGCCCGACTCGGCGGGCTCATCCACCGAACTGCAGTAAACCTGCGCCTCTCTCAAGTGTGCACTACCCTTTGTGCGATGTGAGAGCGATGTGAGATGATGAGAATGAACGTTTGAATGCCATGTATATACGCTCCAAACGATGGTTGAGTGTGGGGGTGGTCGCCCCTTGGCCGACCCCCAAACTTCCATGAAAGCGCCCCGAAGCTCTCCACACGGCCGTCGGCTTTGCCATAGGCAAGCCCCTCCTCCAAGTCGTATAACTCTCCTCAACGCTTCATTATTTTCCATAAGTTTCGTTCGCTACCAAGTGTTATCGTCGCACGGTCGTTCACTGTTTCGTCGCATTTTCTGCGATGAACCGTCGCACCGCACGCCCGCCCGCTCTCGTGCACGCCCGCCCGGGCGCCCGTCACACAAATCCCAGGGCGGTACATCCTCCTCCACTTGAAGTCGTTGTCGTCCTCGACAACATCCCAACTCCAAGCATCAATCCATGATGTCGACTCCCCTCACATATATGGCAAACGTTCTGCAACATATGTAGGCCTTCATCTCCACCATGCCTCATCTAAGTGACCACTGCCACCAAGATCGTCCATACCAATGTATGTCATATATCAGATGTCCATGACCACCGGCCACCAGCCACAATCTCTCCATGCTGCTCTCCATCGTGAAAGGCTGATCCTTTCAACGTCAAGCTACATGTCCACTGCAACAAAGTGTCCACTCCATCATGTGCATCATCCCCATCATGTGAAAACTGCCCATGATATATCAACAAGTGTTAACACACCTCAACCATGTGCCAACATCTCATCTCAACAATCGGAAGTCCTCTCAATCCATGACAATCAACCATCATGTCACAATCTCCACATGCTACTCCATCGTGGAAGGTTGGCCCCTCCATCTCAATCTACATGCTTGTTGCAACATATAGTGTCGACCTCATCATGTCTCGTTCCCATGTGAACCTGCTGCCATGATACTCCAACACAATGCCAACACCTCATGTACATGCTAGCCCCCATGTCTGAACTAGTTGGGTGATCAATCCAACCATCACGCCTAAACCATGAGAATACACATTCTCATGCCACCATTAGTTGTTCCTCAAAGCATCCCTGTCACATCCTGAACTCGATCAAGAATCCATCCCCATAAGTAAACCATGCTCAGGTCCATGAAGTAGACCTCATCTCATTTGCAACATGTCCATGATGTTTGGTACCAATGTGCTATATGAAATCAGTCACATCAATCCCAACATCATCCATATGTGTGCCTCCTCAATATGAAGAGACCATCTCATCAAAGTCCAACTCTCGATTTGCCACATCCATGCCCATGAAGCTACCTCCATCACATCTGCAATGTGTCATCCCTCAAGTTTGCCAAGTGCTCTAAGAGAACACTTCTCCATCAAGTGTCAAGTGTCCCAAGAGAACACCTCTCTCCACCAAGTCAAGTGCCTCAAGAGAACACCTTTCTTATGTATCCATGTGCTGCCCATGATCAAAGATCAATCAGCTCCCATGTGTAAAAATAGTTGAGTCTCGGCTCAACCCATACCCAAGTGTAGCCACCAAGGTATCATCATCATCGTGACTCCATCACCTCAAAGTGCCTCATATCGATCTTCCACATCAAGTCACTCTTTCAACCCATGCCCATACATGGGGTTTGAAAGTGTGCATCCCATACTGCACCAAAGACTCTGCCCTCAGCTCCTCAATGCATCAGATCCTCTAAGTCCACCATATATGAAGTCTCCTGGAAGTCACAACAATCTCATGTCATCATGAGCTCCATAAGCCATTGTCAACCAACACTTTAGCAAGCATACAAGCCTCCACCAAAAGGTCTCTACAAGATGCCTCAGCTCTCCATGTAGTAAGAATGCTCCATAGGCTGCTCACAACTCCATCCAAGTCCATGGATTTGTTGCACAAGAGTGTACAACCTCCCCATAGTCTCATAAACAATAAGTCTCCATGTCACATAAGCAAATCTATCTGCTCAACATCCATGCCTGGCACACCTCATCGAATGTCCATAAGTGACATCTCCACAAGTGCACCCACAATATGTCCCTGCATAAGACCTCCATGCTCCATGTCTCCAACCTGATGTCCATGACTAAGTTGTTCATGTAGTCCACCCAAGTAGGCTCATCACAACCATCGGTCATCCCTATCCAAGCTGCAATATTCGGTTTAGTGAACTCGGTCACCAACCATGTCAACATGTCATGAGTTTCCTTCATCATAGCTCCTCCACCTAAGTGTCTGCCAAGACTATGAGAAGTCCACCCAAAACATCATCATCACATGAGTCTCTCCATCATAGCACCTCCACCTAAGTGTCCACCAAGACTTGCTCTTGGTCTCGGCCATGAGAAGTCCACCCAAGCAGCTCAAGTGTGTGCCCTCCAATCTGTCCATGAGTCATGTCGGGCACTTAGCCATGTGGCTAAAGCATGACCCAATCCTCCACAACGATCATCAAGTTCCACCCTTGTCACGGGCCCTTGTACCTTTTGCCACAAGGTCACAATCAACCCCAACAAGCCCTGCAAACATCAACAATCCTTGTTTCTCCATACAAAGTCTCATCATAAACATCCATGGTAAGATGTCCTCTAGCTTCAGCAAACTGGCTTTGCCCTTCCCTGCACATGGTCCATCTACCAAATGTTCAAATGAAACACAAGTATTAATAGTACTTACATCATCATGAGGTTCCTCCATGAGAGTACCCTCATCCATATATGTCTGCAAACTGCACGATCCTGGTCCAACTTGAGCAAGCTCAAGTTCGTCCTCGGTCACGGTCATGTCTGCAACATCTTCGGTCATCAAGACTTCCTCTTCCTTGGAAGCACAATCTGCAACCTCAACTTGCTCCATTTTCCAACCAAGTTGAAGAAGCTCATCTTCAACGTTCTTCTCCAAGACAGCAAGCTTCTCACGAATGCGGGGATTCTCCTTTTTCAACCGCTTCAACCTGTATAAGGTAAGCAAGAGCTTCCCTTCACCTTCTTCCAAACCTGCCATGCCTTGTACTTCGTCTTCCCCTAGTTCGTCCTTCGTTCAAGCGCCCAAACCGTGTATACCTGCCCACACGCAATCCCACTTATCCACTTGACAAGTGCCCAAATCGTATGACCAGCATGTAATACCGCCTGCACTACTCTACGACACCTGGTTCCAACCTTTACCAGCTTCACTAAGCACCCTGCAACCATGAACCGGCCCTTGTTCCACTCATGTGAAACTAGCTTCCTTCACCTGCAAGTACTTGCCTCCACTATCACGAGCAACCTGCTCAATCAGCTCAACTGAGCTCTAATACCAACTGTCATGCCCCCAATTCTTTTTTCGTTTAATTGAGCGGGTGCGGCACCGCATAAGTTAATAACTCGTTCACCATTAATTAACTTTACGAACTACGCCTTCAACAATTCATAATAAACATGAATTCATATTATTAATGTGCAGAAACCATCAACAATATAAGAATAATAACACAACTCGGCAATAATAATAATAATCAATCTTTTATTATATATGCGGAATTTTACATGACCGGGAGCCGCGCTCAACCGGCGTTCCATAAACAGGAGGGCACCCGCCCGTGCTAGAGCACACGGCGGTCTACCAAGACTCCACCAAAATACAACTTACAACATATAACATACACCTCTTGTGTCGTCGGGCTGGCGGGCGCACCCGTGCACGAACCCACCGCCAGCACACAACAAGATATAATAACACAAGACCACACAAACTCGGCGTTGGGCGGGCGGGCGCACCCGTGCACGACCTCACCCACGCCACAACCCAAACCAAGTGCGATACAAGAGTGGGCGCCCATGCGCACCACCGAAACTTCAACTCGACCCTCGACTCGTCCTTCGCCCGACTCGGCGGGCTCGTCCACCAAACTGCGGTAAACCTGCACCTTTCTCAAGTGCGCACTACCCTTTGTGCGATGTGAGAGCGATGTGAGATGATGAGAATGAACGTTTGAACGCCATGTATATACGCTCCAAACGATGGTTGAGTGTGGGGGTGGTCGCCCCTTGGCAACCCCCAAACTTCCATGAAAGCACCCCGAAGCTCTCCGCACGGCCGTCGGCTTTTCCATAGGCAAGCCCCTCCTCCATGTCGTATAAGTCTCCTCAACGCTTCATTATTTTCCATAAGTGTCGTTCGCTGCCAAGTGTTATCGTCGCACGATCGTTCACTATTTCGTCGCATTTTCTGCAATGAACCGTCGCACCGCACGCCCGCTCGCGCTCGTGCACGCCTACTCGTCGCGCGCTCGCCCTGGCGCCCGTCGCACAAATCCCAGGGCGGTACACCTTGGGTCAGAACAACTACTCAAACGACAAGTTAGGCATGCTAGCCATCTGAGGACTCATATTACCAAGCAAACAAAAAATGTGTGATTTTAAATAAATTATAACTTATAAAAGCATGATCTACATAGCTTATTGTTTAACCTCAATGCTTGAGAGGAAATGAGTGAAACAATGTAGTTGGCAGTGGAGATGGTGCATTTTAATCAATCATGAGTCTCAAAGAGTAGGAACCGAGGTGGAGTTTGGAAAGCCATAGTCTAACGAAGTCACAATTTCGCTCGGAAAATAATAGAAATCCCAGCATGATTTTGAAAATTGGAAATCCTAGTTACAATTGTCAAACATTAGGATTTTGGGTGCCCTATGGGTTCTTGACGGTGCCGAATCCATTTCCACCATCAGAAAAATTATTCAAGCACTCTCACGATTGGATTTCTTGAAAAAAATTCATCATATTATGATGAGAATTTTGTTGTCTCAGTGAAATTGTGGCCTTGGTTCGAGAGATATTTACGAGGGCACCCAAAATAAAAAAAAATGCAATGAATTCTTTTATATCATAAGGGAGCATGATGTCAACAAAGTCTAGTATAATCAATTATTTGTGGATCAAAGGCCACATGGCAGCTTACCGTGAAGCAATTAATGGTTAAGCAAAGGAGTGTTTTGCAATCATTAAGGAGAGTTGAAGAGTTAGAAAAAGAAGGGAGAGGAGTTTTACTAAATGGATTGTATTTATTGGAAAAGAGGAATCCAAATTTTAGAGGAGAAACGAAAAGGGGGGAGTTACAAGGAAAATAAAAAAGTTGATTTAGAGGAGAGAGGTTAAGCGGGTAGATATATGAGAGGAAAAGAAAGATGTATAACATATTTTCAATGAGTATTCCATAAAATTATGAAAGGAAGGAGGATGTGAACCTTAATTAAATGAATGGAACTATTTCAACAATGGTGTTGTTTGGTGGACTAATAGAGAGAAAAAGGAATGCATTCAAAGGCACAAGGAAGACAATTGAGAGAAGAACCATGGAGAAGATTCAATAGTCAGTAGAGAAGGAGATAAGTCTATCATTTGAAGGAGAAGAGAGAGCCTATACATCACTAGGGGATAAAAGAAGCAAACCTGCATTTTTCTTGATGATGTAAGGGAGCCTATTATTATTTTTAAGAAAAATGAAGTAGAAGATGAGCATGAAATTCCTAATATGAATGTTCTCTATTATGTGATAAAAGGCTTCTAGCCTTTTGTTAGGAAAACTAGTCCCTCTTGTGCACAAGATGGATCTCCCTAGATCATTGAGTGTTCTCTATTATGTGAGAAAAGGCTTCTAGCCTTTTTTTAGGAGAACTAATCCCCCTTGCGCACAAGATGGATCTCCCTAGATCTCCAAAAGAAATCTAGTAACAAACAAGAAAATAACTGCTATCTTTCCTTTCAGTGCCTTCTACAGTTGGCTTCTCCTTGATGCTTTAGAGATCATTCCAGTGCTTTCCAAAACTTCCCCATAATGTTCCAAAGGAGATTTGCATAGACAAAAATATACAAAGGATCAAAGCATCTAGTATATGGAATGAAAGATAAATGAAATTCTTAACTCAACATTCATCATAAATTGAATCAATAACTAGCCATAACCTATGTAAGTGATCAAGGAATCTCACCAACGATATTAAAATAGACATGATTAGGAAAGAACAATTGATTTCTATTGAATAAAAAGGAGAAAAAACCTATAAACTCATTGCCTTGATGTTACAAGCCTCTTCCCATAATCTCCAACCTTCTCCTTGGATGAAAATCCTTCTAGCCCTATTTCTATAGCATAAGCCTACCTTCAATGATCCTCCTAAATCTTCTGGCCTATGTTTGATTTATAGGCCAAGAGGAGGATTTTTGGGATCCTCTTCCTAAGGGATGAGATCCACAGATGGTGGGATAGGGGATCCACAAAGAGAGGGAAGTAGCTCCATGATGGGAGGGATCAGGCTTGAGTAAGAATCCATTCAAAGTTGTTAGTTGGGAAAGATTCGACTAATAAAGATTCTAGACTTTACTTTTTATTTTTACTTGCATTAAGTCATGTGTGTAGGCCATAATGTCAGACATAGCACACTTTTTGGTAGTTTTTAATGGGATCTTCTGCGTATGCACATAAATGGACTAGGGAACTATGCAGGAAGCCAAAAATAGGCTTTTGAGCCTTAAGATTCATGAATTTCATTCGCTTTGGGATATTTTTGGTTCTAGCCTTGTAAGGGGATGATTTGGAACACTTCGATGGATAGAAAAAGATCCAAATTGGTGGTCATTTGCTTAATGTGACAAAATGATGCGTAACAGATTACCCCCTAAAGTGCAAAGTCAGAAAAGATGTTTGATGACTGTAGTGCTTTATCATGCCAAGGTTTGGGTTAAATACTGTAGTCGAATACTTGAAACAACCAATCGAATGTTACAATGCAATATATAATCATCGCTGAGGTAGGCATTCCAATACTAAGAGCATAAATGTCTCAAAGAACCAGTATCAAAATTCATCTGAAGGTTCGTGTCAATAGATGACATAGTATGGATGCAACCATCAATGGATCTATGTTTACAATCATGAATATTTAGTAACTCCACGTGGCCTGGATGGATGAAACTAAATCCAAGGTCTTGATCTCCATCTCTCTATCCATAGTATGAATCTAGCCATGTGAGTGAATGTCTTGTAGTTGAACATGGTAGAAACCACTTGATTACTGGTCAATGATGTGATCCATTAACAAGAATGAGAGAAACCACCAATAATGACAATGGTTCTCAAGATATTTCCAGTACAATCTATGAAGTGTGAATAGATGTGTTGATGTCTAACACTCATAGAATCATTCGATCGAAGGTCAATGATGAGAACTTGCCATTGAAGGAGAGAAATTTGCCCTTAAGGCATGCAGACTCCAAGGTACTAAAGGTTTCTAGATCAACTTCCTAGATAGTGAGCTAAAGTTGATAGAAAGCGACCCATCGCAGGAGGGTGTACGACACGAAACTCATGTCAAGTTTTGAAGAACAATAGTTTGGAGTAATCTAGGACTAACTTAGGGATAGTCGATGTGATTGAAGACTATGAATGACAAAGTAATTTTGACTGAAATTGGACTTCTCTTGAACATATCGACGACACGACATTCTAACTTGGCAGCATTTGACTAAAAAATAATACCCAAACCAACTAAAGACTTTCAATGAGGTATGGTCAATTGAGAGGAAAATGGATTTCCCAACCTGACACAAAAGTGATAGAGTGTCATGTTCGAGAGCAACATACTTCCTTTTACAATATAAACAAATGTTCTTTCTCAATTTCCCCCCACCATTACTAGAAAGTACCTCTTTATTTTTGGCAAGCTTGAGGAGGATAACCTATGCTTTTCCTGTAAGCTCATCCTTCGGATGAGCCCTCTGGAGTATTTTTAATGAACCTTAGGAAGGAGTGGTTCGGTCCCATCATGATTGACGAGTCCTATATTATTTAAGTTTTTCGAGTCCAGTGAAGGGGTAACTCGATGTCATTTTCATGTTTAAAGAGTTTGAAAAGACATGAAAAGAAATCTCGTTTAGTTCTTTCAACATAAAATTTTAACAAGCCCATAGAAAGTAAAGCTCATTGTTTTTCAGTTTTAGGGAGTCAGGAGAAAAACATAAGTAAACTCCACAGTGTCATTTTTCATAAATTTAGTCCCTCAAGCTTGAAAAAAGGGTAAAATAATGTATGAGAGAACTCTATTGACCATGATTAGTCAACGTATGCCTTTTTTGTAGATAGTCTAGTTCATTCCGTAAAAAGGGTAAAATCATACTAAATAGATGATTGTTCATTTAGTTTCATGAGCTCGAATCGTCAAGTAATCAACAATCTTTTCATGTTTAGGGAGTCTGAAAATGGTGTAAAGAGAACTCCTTGTTTCACTTTTTCGTAAGTTTTAACTAGTTCGAAAAAGTGATAAAAATATGCTTATCGCCACAATGATTCGTTTTCGTAACAACTTGTGTTAAGAACACTTAAACTAAAAAATTATTGTCACTGCTCAAAAATATAGTCAAAAACATTAAAAATTTGGATTTTAGAGGCTAATAGGCAAACAAATATATTTTAGTGGGCCTAAAAAACATAAAAATCCAAAAAAGTAAAACCTTTTTACCATTTGTGTTTTTTACTATTTGAGAGTGATAGAGTGCATTTTTCACCAAGAACATCTGAGGAAGATTCTGGGAAAACTGTTGGACCAAATCTCATGTCGTCTTCTCCAGCTAAACCATGTCTCTGATATCATCATTTTTTATTGTTTTTATTTTGTTTTTTTCTTCTTTTCGTGTTGGGGGGGGGGGTTATAAAATAAAAAATTTCCCTTGGTGTGCATAGTTCATCTTCATCGATGCTACACACACGTACTTATTTTAACACAAAAAAAATGATATTGATGCAATTTCTAGGGCTAGAACTACACAAATCCACATTATTCTTCACATGTGGCCATGCACAACACCGAGGGCTTTGAAAAATTAATTAAAAACACCAATTTTTCTTTGCAAAAAATTAACACAATGTTTTCTAATGGTCCTCCATGTTTATTTGCATAGTTTTGAGCTATAAAAATGGAGTGAAGAGAGTGTGAACATGAAGAATAAGATATAATTGCTTTGAACCACCTAGAAACAATACAAGCATTGAGAAAATGTGGCCTATATAATTTTTTCACAATTCCAGGCATAAAGGCCCAGCTAGATTTGCTCGAATGAATGGCGAGAAAGTGGAATGTACAGGAAGAGTGCTTTGTGATTGGAGACCATAGACTCACTATCGATGCCGATGACATCTACTTATTGTCTGGGCTCCGACATTGTGGAGTGGAAATTTCTCTATATGGACATAGACGAGGTGGTGAAACAATAACCACCAATCTAGTGCAACATTGCTTTCGAGGAGCTACTCTCAAAGACGGGAGAATTGATATCAAAACCCTTTGAGAGGATTCCATTGAGAGCTGTTAAGTTCACTGTTATAATATTATGTGGGAGTGCAACACTTCACTTCCTTACAAAGGCTCAAATGTCGATTTATGAAGAGTGCTTACAACTTACAATATTCAACTAGTGTGAAGGGGTAGTTTCCAACATGAAAGGGAAACTAACTAGAGCGAAAATCAACGAAATCAAGAATTTTGGGTATATTGCCTTTATTATATCGTTTGCTCTAAAGAGGATCCCCCTTCTTGCCCCATAGATAGCCATATATGGAGGAGGATTGTGAGATCATCACATGCTGAAGTGGGTCACATTTATGGCACACTAGAAAGGTGGTGAAGGTCGAACGATTCAATATACTCCTGATTTTCTTGGATGGTTGGAACATCAAATCATCATGATTAAAGACTTTCCATATGCAGGCATGGATTACACAGGTGATCCGGATATGCCACTACCAGATGGGATGCAGTGGGGTGACCTAGGTAAAAACTTCACATTTTCGTTATTTTGTGTTTTTTTAATTTTTTGGCATCCAAAACTAACTATTTGAAATGATCATGTAGATGTGGCCTCGGTGAGACTAGCAGGGCTATGCAAGTTTGACAGGTGTGGTGAGAAGTGAGTAGCTCCCATAGTGAATAACCCTGATGCAATAGATACATTGACTGAGCTGGAGCACGTCCTAGAGAGGTTGACCCTAGATATCCTAGATGTTGGGATTTATGACCAACCTCTCTACTATCAAAGGAACATCGTGGGGGTTCCTGGACCGATTAGCCGCTTGCTACAATGAGTAGTTCATGCTATTGTTTGCTATCGTGATCATCATGCATAGCTGCTAGTCTTAGGGTTGGATTTTTTTTTTGATGGTGTATGTTGGCCAGATATATCGATCTTGCGGACAAGACCAATCTCCCTAGTATCAAAAGATAGTCTAGCAACAAGTAGATAAACAAATCTATCTTTCTCTAAACATGTGCGTTTCATAAATAAAAACTATAGAGGTGTTAAGACCCTACCTTAAGTCTAACGCTAGTTTGTAGCAGCCATTCTTTGACCGTTCGAAAGAGTTTCCTTTTAAGAACCTGCAATCACAAACAAGAAAACATCAAATAGCAGCTACATAGCTAATATCATAAATCATGTCTATTATGGTGATCAAGGAATCCATAAAATAAACGATACATCGACAACTTATTGAGAAAAACAAACTTATTTGTATTAACTTTGAAGTAGAAGAACCTTACAACCTTTTTAGCCTTGATGTTGAACAAGCTCTTCCTGGGGTCCGAAACAAGAATTTCCTTTACTTTGACAAGCCCTGCACTTCTCCAAATGAGATCTTAGAGGTATGTAATCTCTCCTCATAAAAACTCAACTAAGAAGACTAAGTTCCAGCAGCATTTCACCTAAAAAATATTTAGCTTTCAACCTCCCAAGTAACCAGCCCAATGCTTCATTTTATAATGCAGAGGAAGGAGGTTACAGGTTCACCTATGAAGGGATAGAGTCCTCCTTCAAAGGGATAAGCTCCTCACATCAAGGGGTTAGCTTCTTAAGGTATGAGATGCATGAACCTTAAGGGAGCGAACTTGCCACCTCAATATTCCTTCCAGAAGCTTCTAGAAATGACTGAAAGTGAGTTTTTTTAGAATATACTCGTTTAACTTTTATAGGGGTATGCACCCATAACACAGAGACAAAGCGGCCAGGTGCATAGGAAACATGACCATTAAGTATGGGACCATAGGTAATGCAAAGAGAAAGTGTGGAACCAGAGTTTTAGGGACTTTTAAGGGCTTTCTCTTATTTTCAAGGCTTGATATGAGGAACTGAGGCCTAAGACTTGCAAAGGAGGAAAGTATGAGTGGTAATGGACTCACACAGATTGCAGAATGTCAAGTTGACAATTTTTTGTGCAACAGATTGCCCCCTAAAGTGCGAAGTTTGTAATAGATGAAGATAGAGTTTGTCATCTATGAAGAGTGAAGTACTTTATCAATTCAAGGATCATCCTGTGGACACCCTAGTGGGAACCTGTAAAAAAATTCAATGCAAAATATATATATATATATGTGAACATATCATCGCTGAGGTAGGCATTCCCATACTCAAATCAAAACTGACTAGAAAATTGACTAAATTGTTCTGATACAGGAATGATTTTGTAATACATCAAAATTATAGACATATGTAGAAACAATATGGGCACAACCATATGTTTATGAATAGTCCACTGTATAATGAATAACAAAATTCCTCACAACCTGGATGGTAGAAACTAGATCCAAGGTCTTGATTTCTGCTTCCCGAACTTGTACGATTCTATCCATGTGAATGAATGTGTCGAAGTCGAACATGGTAGAAACCACTTGATTACCAGTCAATGATGTGAACTATTAACAAGTGTGAGAAAAACCACCAGTAATGTCAATGGCTCTCAAAGTACTCAGTGTAATCCATGAAATGTCGAACATGTCATAGAATCCTTTGATCAAAGGTCAGTGATGCAACCTATCGTCGAAGGAGAGAAACCTGCCATTAGAGCATGCATATTTCAAGGTACTGACAATTTCTAGATCATCTTTCTAGATAATGAGATGAAGTCGATAGAAAGCGATTTGTCGTAGGCAAGCCCACAACACGAAATCATAGATCAAGTTTTGAAGAAATATATTGGCAAGGACTGACTCAGGGATGATCAAAATGAATGATAGATATTTTCTAGATGAATGGTTTATTTGAACTGACCTCTTGAACACATAACGACACTGCAGATGGTTTGGTGACAATTGACCCAAAGCTAATACCCAGAAACTGGCTGAAGACTTTCAATATGGTTTGATTAACTGTTAGGCAAAGGATTTCCCAACCCAGGTGAACAAAAAGTGTTGTGTTCAAGAGTGGTTAACTGCTTTTCTAAAACACAAAGTGTAACAAACAAGTTCATTTTTCTCTCTTTTCCCCCACCATTTCTAGCAAGTACCTCTTTATTTTTTAACAAGCTTGAGGAGGATAACATTTGCTTGTTTATAAGCTCATCCTTCATATGGGTCCAACTTAGTTTAAAATTCGAATCCTAAGAAGGAGTGGTTCGTTCCTGTTTAAAATTGAACAGGCCCTTTGCTGTTAAATTTTAATGAGTCCACTATGGGAAAAACTTGGTGTTTTTCAATTTAGGGAGTCGGAAGAAAAACTTAAGAAATATCCATGGGGGTCCTTTTCTGTAAATTTGTGTCCCTCAAGCCCAAAAAAACATAAAACAATACTTGAGAGAACCGCTTGACCATTACGATCAAGGAGTATTTTTCATAATTAGTGGCTTTGATCCGAAAAAGTAAAAAAGCGATCGAAGACATGTCGTTTTATAACCAATATCAAACTTGAAACGACAAAAGTTCGGTGATATTTTCATGTTTATACGGTCAGAGAAGAGTTGTAAGTGGACCAAACTTTTAATTATGTTTAACAAGTTAAAAAAGGAAAAACTCGGTAATCTTTTCATATTTTACGAGTTAGAAAAGAGCTTAAAGAGGACTCCAATGTTTCGCTTTTTCGTAAATTTTGGAAAGAGTTCGAAAAAGTGATAAAAGTAATTTTTGTTGAAAAATGATCAATTTTCCTTGAAAATCCAATATTCTGCACAAAAAATCAAAACATTACTCATACTTGTTTAAAATAAATAAAACATATTTAAAAAGTTACCTTTTTAAAGTGAAAAATAAATAAATTAAAAATTCATTTATTCAAAAAATCTTATAAAAAGGGCTTTTCCAAGTTCAGTTTTACCATTTGATTTTAGAGTGAGAAGTGAGAGCTTTTGGGTAAAAAAACTTCCTGTGAAGATTCTGGAAAATCCGTCCGTTGAAATCGAAAACCGTCAGCTCCAGGTAATCCACATCCTCCTTAACTTTCATTTCATATGTTTACATTTTGATTTTAGGCTTTAGATTTAATCTTTGAGGGAAAAATTAGTTTAGAAATTCGCTCGTGGGGGTCCGCAGGTGCAACACGCGGCCCCTATAGATCCCGCACCTCTTGCTTACAGCCCGTGCAGACCTATGCACTGTCTGTAAGTGGCGGGTGCGGACCCCGCGCAAATGAATTTTAAAATTGATTTTTCTCCATTTTTTCCCAGAATTTTCCGAATAAAATTATTCTAACATGTCTTTTTTGCATTATAGGACATTGAAAATGCTTATTTGGAGGGAACACAAGCATGAAGATGTGGATCTTGCCACAATAAATCATCCACCCACATTGGATGCATTGAGAGCATCTGGATTGTTTAAGTTCTGGGCCATACCAGGCATGAGGGCCCAAGTAGACTTTTTGCAATGGCTGGTAGACAGGTGGAACATACAGGACTAGTGTTTTATGACTAGTGGCCACTGACTCAAAATTGAGCTAGAGGACATATATTTTTTGACTGGTTTGCCCAAGAGAGGCGAACGATTATCTCTTTTCAGGACTAGGCCAGGTGGCCAGTCTGTCGCTAGTCTTCGATTGGAGTTTTGCAATGATCAAACAAAGGGCAAACGAATCGATATTAAAACTATCGACCGTCCTGAGCTTAAGGTTATTGCATTCACTATCACCAGGCTATGCGAGAGTGCAGCATTGCATGTGGCTACTGGATCCCAGATGCAGATGGCTGTAGACTGTTATCGAGGTACCATATTCAACTGGTGTGAAGCTGTGTTGGCAAATGTAAAAGGAAAACTAACCAGAGCAAAGAACGAACAACTAAAAAACTTTGGATACAGTTTCCTTATTGTAAACTTTGGTCTAGAGAGGGTCCCTATGCTAGTCCCACAACAACTTTCTGTTGAGGCAGGTTTTCCTCAAGATCCTAAGTGTTGAGGGAAATTACGTTGTACAGATTGCGTGTATACGCAACTGTGCTTGAGGAAACCTGCGTATATGCGGGTTTACTTCAGGAAACAAGTGTACGTACGCTTCTGTAACTAAGGAAAATAGTGTATATGAAAGATTTCAAGAAAAATAAAAAACAAACTGAAGAAACTGGCAAAACTTAGAATTCAAGAACATACCAGATAGTAACAACAAACAAACAGGCAACTGAGCCCCAATTGGCTTGAAAAACACCCAAACTAGGAACAACAAGAGTATTGTCCCCATTGGAGTCACCAATTCTGTTGAGGGAAATGTTCCCCTAGGGCTTTTGGGTGGAAACCCTAGCAGACTGAAAGTTGTGTAAACAGAGAAACACACATTCACACAGCCATTATGCTATTATAAGAAAATTCTATAGTAAGAGGGACGTACCTCAAGTCCTACGTTCGAGAAGTTCCTTTAGGGTCCAAACCCTTCTTCAAGTCCCCTTTGCTCCTTTGTCCTGCAAAACAACCAATTCCAAAGAATACAACAGTATATGGACAAAGACTTATAAAGAAATCATCTTCATGTTATAAAGGAAGGTAGTTAGTTATGAAGATTAAACAACCATTCACATATGAATTCCAACATGAATATCATAAACATAAAGAAGATGCATATCAAGAACCAAGACGTGTTTCTTTATTATAGACAAATAGAATGTACAAAAGGAGTAATATCACCTAAGTAACGTTTCACAGGCTCCAAGCAAAGCTTCCTTCCGAATCCGTCTAGCCTCAAGCCTTTAGCATATCTCCTTCCATGACTCACTCCATGATGCCATAACTAGTGGATGAACATCAACACACAAGGAAACAAGGGTTTCCTGTACAAATGGTGGAAGTGCAGAGTGATGCAATGTAGACCTCAGGTGCCACGGGATTCCCCTCCGCAGCCATCTATGTAGTTCCCTAGGAGTAGCAACTATGGATACCAACTCATTGCAGAAGCCAGGCGGAACAGTCGTGAGGTAAGTTCAGACAAGTAGGAGAGGGGGTATCGCTCTTCCCTATCTTCATAGACCCTTGTGCTTAACTCCCAGATTCAGAGCTTTCCCGGTCTTCCTAACGCTATCGAACTTTCTCTCGTTATTTAGACTCCTATGTTTGACGTTTAAATGGCCTTGGAGAGTTAACTCTCTACTCACCTAATCCAAGGCCCTAAAATCCTAAAACTCGTTGGTGTATGTAACTTAAAAGAAAAAATTTAGTGAATTTTAGTTAGCGCTTGATTTTAAAATAGGCTGTTCTTTAAGTCACGGGATGATGGAAGTGAAACTAGTGGTGTTTTTTGACGCAAAAGAAATTAATAAAAACCTAACTATATGCACATGCACTTGTCTTTGTTTTTCGATGAAGAGTAATTTCTATAGGGTTCAAGGAACTTCTAATAAAACAAACTTTTCTTTTCTTTTCGTTAATTCACACTTCACACTCATAAAAGTTAACAAAGTTATGTATGCCTAAAAAGATATGCAAATCTATCCTAATGCAACAAATATATGCTTGATGCAAGATTCAAAACAACTCTAAAAACAAGAAATGAAAGTTGCTTCGCTTATCAATTTTCATTTTGCCACTTAAAATGTCTAGATGGGAGATGCTACCATTCATTTCATCTAAACACTAAAAACAAATTTCAAGACAAACATAAAGCACTTTCATTCACTAAAAGGAAACCAAATGAAAAACAAGTTCAATAAAGCAAAACGAAGTTTTTCAAAAAGTTTTCTTCAAAGAAACAACAAAAGAGTCTTTTCAAAAATGCTCTCAACAAAACTGAAACTTTGTGATTGAAACAATAAGCAACAAACACTTTTGCAAGTTGACACCATACAATGGATGAAAACTCAACAAAAATAAATGTGTTTAAAGATGCTCTTTAACAATCGAAAGTAGCAATGAAAGCTTTGGCAACGAAGACCAAAAAAGATTAAAAAGACAATTTCAAGAAAGTATCAATCAACAAATTTCATGAAACAAAGAAGTGGATGGTCACAAAAAGTGGTTTTGTCAGGCAAACAAAAAGTCACCAAAAGCAAGATTCAACACAAAGATTGATACCAATCTTTCTGCCCTGATAAATCAGATCAACCAAGATTCCAACAAGAAATATTGCGTGCTTTTAGCAAAAAACAATGACGCTTGCAACAACAAAAACAAGACCAATACTCCTTACAAACAGAGAGAAATTGGAGTAAGATGCTTGCTGTAAAACAAACAATTGATAATGGAAAAATGATTGTTTCAAATTGAATCAAACCACCAGACAAACCTTTAGAGACACAAAAATTTATAAATCTTGAAAATTGCAAGATATACGCGACTGTACTTATGTACATATTACGTGTATATGTGACTGTGCCTGAGGAAACCTGCGTATATGCAGGTTTACTTCAGGAAACAAGCATACGTACGCTTCTGTAACTAAGTAAAACAATGTATATGAAAGATTTCAAGAAAAATAAAAAACAAACTAAAGAAACTGGCAAAACTTAGAATTCAAGAACAGACCAGATAGTAACAGCAAACAAACAGGCAACTAAGACCTGATTGGCTTGAAAAACACCCAAACTAGGAACAACAAGAGTGTTGTCCCCAGTGGAGTCGCCAATTCTGTTGAGGGAAATGTTCCCCTAGGACTTTTCGGTGGAAACCCTAGCACACTGAAAGTTGTCTAAACAGAGAAAGACACATTCACACAGCCATTATGCTATTATAAGCAAATTCTATAGTAAGAGGGGCGTACCTCAGGTCCTACATTCGAGAAGTTCCTTTAGGGTCCAAACCCTTCTTCAAGTCCCTTTCACTCCTTTGTCCTGCAAAACAACCAATTCCAAAGAATACAACAGTATATGGACAAAGACTTATAAAGAAATCATCTTCATGTTTAAAGGAGGTAGTTAGTTATGAAGATTAAACAACCATTCACATATGAATTCCAACATGAAATATCATAAACATAAAGAAGATGCATATCAAGAACCAAGACGTGTTTCTTTATTATAGACAAATAGAATGTACAAAAGGAGTAATATCACCTGAGTAACCTTTCGCAGGCTCCAAGCAAAGCTTCCTTCCAGATCCGTCCAGCATCAAGCCTTTAGCATATCTCCTTCCATGACTCACTCCATGATGCCATAACTAGCGGATGAACATCAACACACAAGGAAACAAGGGTTTCCTGTACAAATGGGGGAAGTGCAGAGTGATGCAACATCGACCTTATGTGCCACGGGATTCCCCTCCGCAGGCACCTATGTAGTTCCCTAGGAGTAGCAACTACGGATACCAACTCGTTGCAAAAGCCAGGTGGAACAGTCGTGAGGTAAGTTCAGACAAGTAGGAGAGGGGGTATCTCTCTTCTCTATCTTCACAGACCCTCGTGCTTAACACCCAGATCCGGAGCTTTCTCGGTCTTCCTAACACTATTGGACTTTATCTTGTTATTCAGACTCCTATGTTTGACATTTAAATGGCCTTGGAGAGTTAACTCTCCACTCGCTTAATCCAAGGCCCTAAAATCCTAAAACTTGTTGGTGTATGTAACTTAAAAGAAAAATTTTAGTGAATTTTAGTTAGCGCTTGATTTTAAAATAGGTTGTTCTTTAATTCATGGGATGATGGAAGTGAAACTAGTGGTGTTTTTTGACACAAAAGAAATTAATAAAAACCTAACTATATGCACATGCACTTGTCTTTGTTTTTCGATGAAGAGTAATTTCTATAGGGTTCAAGGAACTTCTAATAAAAAAAACTTTTCTTTTTTTTTTCGTTAATTCACACTTCACACTCACAAAATTTAACAAAGCTATGTATGCCTAAAGAGATATGCAAATCTATCCTAATGCAAAAAATATATGCTTGATGCAAGATTCAAAACAACTCTAAAAACAAGAAATGAAAGTTGCTTTGCTTATCAATTTTTATTTTGCCACTTAAAATGTCTAGATGGAATATGAGATGCTACCATTCATTTCGTCTAAACACTAAAAACAAATTTCAAGACAAACATAAAGCACTTTCATTCACTAGAAGGAAACCAAATGAAAAACAACTTCAATAAAACAAAACGAAGTTTTTCAAAAAGTTTTCTTCAAAGCAACAACAAAAGAGTCTTTTAAAAAATGCTCTCAACAAAACTGAAACTTTGTGATTGAAACAATAAGCAACAAACACTTTTGCAAGTTGACACCATACAATGGATGAAAACTCAACAAAAATAAATGTGTTTAAAGATGCTATTTAACAATCGAAAGCAGCAATGAAAGCTTTGGCAACGAAGACCAAAAAAGATTAAAAAGACAATTTCAAGAAAGTATCAATCAAAAAATTTCATGAAACAAAGAAGTGGATGGTCACAAAAAGTGGTTTTGTCAAGCAAACAAAAAGTCACCAAAAGCAAGATTCAACACAAAGATTGATACCAATCTTTCTGCCCTGATAAATCAGAGCAGCCAATATTCCAACAAGAAATCTTACGTGCTTTTAGCAAAAAACGATGACGCTTGCAACAACAAAAACAAGACCAATACTCCTTACAATCAGAGAGAAATTGGAGTAAGGCGCTTACTGTAAAACAAACAATTGATACTAGAAAAATGATTGTTTGAAACTGAATCAAACCACGAGACAAACCTTCAGAGGCACAAAAATTTATAAATCTTGAAAATTGCAAGATATACGCAACTGTACTTATGTATAGATTGCATGTATACGTGACTGTGCCTGAGGAAACCTGCGTATATGCGGGTTTACTTCAGGAAACAAGCAAATGTACGCTTCTGTAACTAAGGAAAACAACGTATATCAAAGATTTTAAGAAAAATAAAAAACAAACTGAAGAAACTGGCAAAACTTAGAATTCAAGAACAGACCAGACAGTAACAGCAAACAAACAGGCAACTGAGCCCTGATTGGCTTGAAAAACACCCAAACTAGGAACAACAAGAGTGTTGTCCCCAGTGGAGTCGCCAATTCTATTGAGGG
>APFE031701096.1:90437-118556 GCA_000404065.3 Pinus taeda | reverse complement strand
GGTCGCTCTTCGTAGTTGGGGTATCGAGAAAGAAGCAATATAGAGACGGAAAAGCATCAATGGAGAGAGGGCAGGCAGTAATCACTTGAGTAAGCCCTTTATTCCGCCCGCCGTGTTTCTTTCTTGGACCAGCCCGTTGGTTTCTTTCTTTATTCCAGTCATTATTTATATATGTAATAACACTAGATTCGGCCCCCCACCCACCAAGTCCACGTATACCAAGTACACCCAGTATGTTTAAGGAACCTAACAAGTCCCCCAAGTGAGTTAAGCCGCCAAATGCAGTTTATACCAGGAGGGACCACTAGTTTATTCCATGTGCTTGTTTGATTTGCATGGTGTTGATAATGGTTGTAGTGATGTCGCCATGTGAAGGTTGAAGGTGTTGCTATGGAGTATGTATTCATGTGTGTGGTTTATTAGGCATTGGCATGCACATCAGTATTCACATGTTATCAAATGCATGTGGGGTGGTTGTTGTTCTCATGCATGAGGTCATGGTTTGTGTAGCTGATATGGTCGTGCATTGATGACTAGACTCTAGCTAGAATGACGTGTATATGGTTTCATACTCATGTATCAATAAGTGTTTCTGCTCGAAATTTGAGTAAAACCTTAAGGAGAAAAGTTGAAAATACGAGTTGAAAAAGTAATATATATAAACATTAAGCTCACTAAATAGGTTCCTAAATTACTTTAAACATTAAAAAAAAACATAATGGAGAAAAATGTTGCAAGTGATTTTTTAATTTATATAAACGGAAAAACATGAGCGTGTTTTTAATGTCTATTTATGGTGTAAATATAAGTCACATGGATTTAACATGTTAAAAGGAAATTGATTACATGGAGCTTTCAAAAAAATTGAGGCTATTTAAATAAGAATGAGCATTGAACTTCACAAGAAGAGTGCAATACCTAGTATAATTTCATTGTAATGAATTTCAGAATTAATTTATACACTTGTTAATTTATTTTTGGTGTAACCTAAGGTTTTAACTTTATTTCATATTTAATTAGATTAGAAGATTCATATTCAAAAATTAATTAACAAAAAAAATAGTTTATAAAAAAAATAATTTTCATTAAAATTTGGTAGCTTGGTTTAAAGTTATAAAACATGAATATGTTATGTGTAAGAATAAATGGAGTGGAATTTATATTTCAATTCTTTTCATAAATTAAATTATTTTAAAAAAGGAAAAAAAATTATATAAATTTTGATTTTAGTTTGAAATTTTAAAATGTAATAAAAAATCTAACCATTTAATTGTAAAATATTTTGTTTTTTTCAAATATATTAAAAAACTATAGAACTCTAAATGTTATAATTTATCAAACTTGTAATATTATTAATTATCTAATCATCCAGCACATACAGCTTTATAGAGAAAGATATCAAGTTGATTCTCGTACATTATAATAATTTATCATTTTTCAATAAGTCTGTTTTATAATGTTGTTAATTATCTAATCATCGAGCATATATAGCTTTATAAAGAAAGATATCAAGTTGATTCTGCTACACAAAGACGACCGTAATTTAAAATTCATTATTTATGAATTTTGTTGAAACAAAATATATTTAGAATTTATAATTATAATTTTTCAAATGGTATTTAAATATAATATTCTTTTAAAAAATATTTAATTAAATTTATTAGTTAAATAAAACAATGAAAAAAGCAATTACTTAAGGCTATTAAAATACTAGTTATCAATACATTGATACAATTCAAATAAAAATAAAAAACACATAATAGTACCTCCAGCACCCATGAAAATGTTGTGCAAGGACCGAGCCCCTCCGTTAATTAATTAATCAGTAGTCTATAACGCGACTTTTTGAAAGCCTTTCTGGCGGATTTTTCCGGTCACTCAACCCGTCTTACTCAAATACCGCCGCCCAACAACCAACGTAGGATATTGGATGCCTTCCACCCCTTCCAAGTCAAAACACCCTTCAATGTCTAGTCGTTGAAGATTTTTCAGCTGCCCCAATCCCCTTATGTTCTTCAACTTCACACATCCTCTAAATGATAGAGATATGAGTGTATTTGGGAATTTTCCAACCTCCACCACATTATTTCACATCTCTATTGAAAGACGTCGGCGGTTGCAGCAAACCCTTTAAGCAAATGATACCTCTGATATCCCTGTCTCTGAAACATGTAACAGTTGGAGCCGCGGAAGTATCTGAAGTATCTCCTCCTTCAACGGCAGTTCGCGTATCAACGGACATCCCCGTACCAACAACTCAGTCAACTGAGTCAACCGTCCAATAGAAGTCGGCAACCGGTTCAATTCATGGCAACCAAATATTTCTAATCTATTCAAGTTACTCAAGTCACCTAGCAAAGGCGGCAAACATTTCAATTTTTTGCAGCCACTTATACTCAATTCCTTCAAGTTCTTCAAGTCACATAGCGCATCTGGCAAAACTTTCAATTCCTGCCACCCCTCTATTCTCAATGTTGGAATTTTGAGGGTGATTTCAAACACAAAAGATCAGAGAAAAACGCTCTGTTTTACACAGCGAAAACAGAAAAAAAAAACGCTCTACTGAAACAGGTCGCTTTGCTGAAACAGGTGTTTCAGCAACGTATTGCTTTGCTGAAACTGGTGTTTCAGCAACGTAATTCTGGTGTTGCAGCTACAAGAAATTTCTGATATTTTTAAAATAAAACTGAAAACAGAGTAATGCTTGGCAACACAAAAACTGGAGAAATAGCAACTGAAACTTAACTTATATTCAGTAAAACAGTTGACAAACAACTGATACAATAAAACAACTTCCTTTATCTCAGAAAATTGCAGATCTTTAAACACTGCTGTGCTGTTACAAAACACTCTGTTTTTGTTCAAAACACTGCTGCAAACACTCTGTTTCTTCCTTCAGACATTTTACACTCCTGTCTGTAAATTTCCTTCATATATTCACGCTGCTGCGTACTTAAAAAAAATCCTGCACTACTGTGCATTACAGAGAGAACTCTATCTCTGTTAAAAAAAAACTTACACACACTGCTGTGTTTTTTTTACATTACAGAACGACTCAGAGAGAGAGAGAGAGAAAAGAAACAGAACTTACATATTTTATGTGCCGTGAGAGGAAAAACTGCATACGTGAATTAAAAATAATAAAATTGAAATCCTACCAACACAGCAATTAATTACCATCATTTCGTGGGAGTCCGCCATGCTGTAATAAATTGTTGTGTAATCGCTGATTTAGAAAAGGACTGGAGCTGCGGCTGTTTACTGGCAAAAACTTCAATGCACAGGTATGGCAATTGATTCAACTGGAGTACAGGGGTATGGCAAAGGACAACCCCTGCAGTTGAAAATAATATTTCAACACTCCCCTTTAGTTTCAACTGCTGGGTTATCAGTCATACCCAGACATTTCCTCAAAAACTCAAAACTTTTATGTCCCAAAAGCTTGGTTAGAATGTCTGCAACCTGCTCCTGAGTTTTGCAATGTACTAAGACAATTTCTCCATTATTTACCAACTCTCTGATATAATGAAACCTTGTGTCAATGTGTTTCGTTCTCTTATGAAACACAGAATTTTTGGATAATGCAATAGCAGAACTGTTGTCACAATAAATTACAGTTCCTTTTGCCTGCTCTTGGCCTAAGCTCCTTAACATCCTTCTCATCCAAACTGCTTGACATGCTGCTGCTGTAGCTGCCACGTACTCTGCTTCTGCTGTGGACAATGCCACAATTGGCTGTTTCTTGGAAGCCCATGAAATGGCCCCTGAACTCATGTGAAAAACATAACCAGATGTGCTTTTCCGGTCATCTACACTTCCAGCCCAATCACTGTCAGTATATCCAACTAAATCTGAACATTCTGAGACAGTATATAAAATCCCAAACCTTTTAGTACCTTTAACATACCTCAGAATCCTTTTTGCTGCCTGCCAATGTGCCTCCTTTGGCCTCTCCATGAATCTGGAAATTAAACTAACAGCATACATAATATCTGGCCTACTTGCTGTCAAATACATGAGGCTGCCAACTATGCTCTTGTATAGACTAGGATCAAAATCCTTGCTGCTGTCCTCTTTGCTGAGTTTTAATCCCATCACTGTGGGAGTGATTCCTGCCTTGCAATCTTGCATGTGGAATCTTTCCAACACTTCATTTACATATCTTGCTTGAGAAATAAAAATTCCATTTTCATTTTGATCTACTTCTATTCCTAAGAAGTATCTCAAGAAACCCATGTCAGTGATCTCAAATTCTTTTTTCATGACTGATTTAAAATTTTCAATGAGGTAGTCATCATTACCTGTAAAAATCACATCATCAACATACAACACTACAATTAAAATCTTACCATCCTTTTCTTTGATGTAGACGGTGGGTTCTCCCTCACATTTGTCAAATTCATTTTCCAGTAGATAGGAATCTATCCTACTGTACCATGCTCTTGGCACTTGCTTCAGCCCATAAAGAGCTTTCTTCAATCTGCACACTTTGTGCTCTTCACCTTTCTTCTCATAGCCTAGAGGTTGTTCAATGTAAACCTCTTCCATTAACACTCCATTTAGGAATGTCGACTTCACGTCCATTTGGTAAACTTTCCACTTGTTTTGAGCTGCTATGGACAGCACTGCTCTCACGGTTTCCATTCTTGTAACCGGTGCAAAAGTCTCCTCATAATCTCTCCCATACTGCTGCTTGTACCCTTTGACACTTTCTATCTTGCCTTCAGCATTGCTCTTGGTCTTGTAAACCCATTTCACTCCAATGACTTCTTTACCTTTTGGTAGCTCAACCAAATCCCATGTTTTGTTTCTTTCTATGGCATTCATCTCCTCATCCATAACTTCTATTCATTTCTTATTTTTAATTGCTTCCTCGAAATGAATAGGATCATTAACATGACAAAACAAGGCAAATAAGGAATTCATTTCTTCATCATAAATGTCACTCAAGTTTTTGAACTTCTTACCTCTTTCATTTGGTGTGCAAGTGCTTGAAGATGCACTTGAATTTCCTCCTTGTGGTGTGCTTGGAGAAGCACTCTCATTTATCTTCAATGGTGTTCCTTGTTGTCCTTGTGTTGGCACTGCTGTTTGGGGATACATTTCAGCCACTTCCTCATCATCTTCATCATGAGACAAACAGTTTTTAACATTCACTGTTTTCTCTATGCTTCCATCCCAAGCTTCCTATTCAATGAATTGAACATCTCTGCTGATGAAAAACTTCTTGGTAGATGGGATATACAACTTGTAGGCATTGGATTCCTCACTGTATCCAATGAAAAGACATTTCTCCCCTTTGTCGTCCAACTTCCTCCTTAGCTGATCTGGAATGTGTGCATAGGCCACACATCCAAAAACTCTCATGTGGGTGACTCCTTGCTTTCTCCCACTCTGTGCTTCTTCTGGCACTCTATTCATCACTGCTTTTGTAGGACACATGTTCAGAATATACGCTGCACAATTTACAACTTCAGCCCAATAGTCATTTGGCAAATGCTTTGCCTTCAACATGCTCCTCGCCATATCCATGATGGTCCTGTTCTTCCTTTTAGCAACTCCATTTTGCTGTGGGGTGTACCTTGCTGTAAATTGTTTATGAATTCCATTTTCTCTACAAAATCTTAGGAATTCCTTAGAGATATACTCACCTCCTCTATCAGTTCTCAAGACTTTAATATGCAGCCCGCTTTGGTTCTCCACAAGTGCTTTGAAATTTTGGAATTTCTCAAACACTTCACTTTTGTTTTTAAGGAAATAGATCCAAGTCTTTCTTGTAAAGTCATCAATAAAAGTTAGGAAATATTGGTTACCTGCTAATGATGCAGCTTGCATCGGTCCACATAAATCTGAGTGGATGATCTCTAAGGGTGCCTTTGCCCTTATGCTTTTACCTGATAGAAAACTTTCTCTAAGTTGTTTCCCCAATATGCAACCTTCACATAGGCTATCCGATTTCTCTATCAATGGTAATCCTTTCACCATTCCTTTTCTTCTTAGCAAGTTTAGACCTCCAAAATTGAGATGTCCAAATCTCGAGTGCCACAACCAGTTTTCATCCTTTGGCACGCTTTGGAAAGCCTCTTGGGTAACTGCTGCAATTTCATTTTTGTTTTTCAAATCTGCCCTGATCCTGAGAGGGAACATCCTGTTCCTTGTCATCTTCACTTCAGCAATGCATCGTTTTCTGGGTGCTATATCCATGATGGTACACACATCATTCACAAAGAAAACATTGTAACCCTTTTGAACAAGCTGTCCAATACTCAAGAGGTTACATCTCATTCCGGGAACATAGTAGACATCTGCTATGGTTTTCTTTTCACCCTTCTTTGTAAATATTTTGACTTCTCCTTTTCCCATAACAGAAATTTTGCTATCAGTCCCAAGTGTGACTTCAGATTTCACGTTTTGATCTAAAGCAGAAAACATGGCTATGTTTCTTGTCATATGGTTGCTGCAACCTGAGTCTAAGAACCATATGTCTTCACTATTTTTTTCAGCCATGTTACAAGCTAACAACACATTATCTTGACTGATATTTTCTCTAGTGATATTTGCACTAGATCTATTACTCATATCATGCTGCTTCTTCCTACATTCACTGGCATAGTGCCCATATTTTTTGCAATAATAACATTGGACATTGGATTTTTCATACCTTTTTCCTTGAGCATAATGATGTCCACTTTGTTGGCTACTACCTTGGCCTTGGTTCTGATTTGGATTGCTGCCTCATCCTTGAGTATTTGCTGGGTTGTTCCTTCCACCTCTATTCTGGTTTTGCCTCTTCCTCTTTTGTTTCCTCTGCCTTGACCTCTTCCTCTTCCAAAGGACATCTAGGTCTTGAACGCTTGCTCTACAGATGATTTTTCATTTCTACTCAACCTCTGTTCATGTGTTATCAGTGATGCATGAAGTTCATCAACTGAAAAATTTGAGAGATCCTTTTTCTCTTCTATGGTGGTGACAATCACATCAAACGTTGACGATAGGACCCTCAATAGTTTCTCCACGATTCTCCTTTCTTCAAAAACTTCTCCATGAGTCTTCATTTGTGTGACCAAACCAATCACATGTGTGAATAATGATTCAATATTGTATGACTCTTTCATGTTCATATTCTCAAAATCTCTCCTCAGTAACTGTAGTTTTGCTGTCTTCACTTTCTCCATGCCTTGATAGGTTGTCTTGAGGGTTTTCCATGCTTCTTTGGATGTCTTAGCTGCTGCTATCCTTGGAAACACACTCTGGTCCACTGCTTGATACAAAAATACACGGGCTTTTGAGTCCTTTTTCCTATTGTTCTTCAGCAGATCCTTCTCTCCTGGAGTTAACCTATTGAACTCATTTTCATCTGCTGGTTCATCAAAACCATCTTCAACTAATTCCCATAAGTCTTGAGAGGCAAACACAGCCTTCATGGTTATGGCCCAATAATCATAGTTCTTCCCATTAAACTGTGGGAGATGGGTGTTAAACATACCCATACCAGTGCTTGTGATGGCCATTCCTTGCATCCTTAGTTATGCTTCAATTTCTTGACTGTGTATTTTCAAAACAACTGACTGCTGTAATAAAAGACTCTTCCCTTCAGCGTCTTTGACACTTCAAAGAGCCTAGTCTGGCTCTGATACCATGTTGGAATTTTGAGGGTGATTTCAAACACAAAAGATCAGAGAACAACGCTTTGTTTTAACACAACGAAAACAAAAAAGAAAATCGCTTTGCTGACACAGGTCGCTTTGCTGAAACTGGTGTTTCAGCAACGTAATTCTGGTGTTGCAGCTACAGGAAATTTCTGATATTTTAAAATAAAAACTGAAAAACAGAGTAATGCTTGGCAACACAAAAACTGCAGAAATAGCAACTGAAACTTAACTTATATTCAGTAAAACAGTTGACAAACAACTGATACAATAAAACAACTTCCTTTATCTCAGAAAATTGCAGATCTTTAAGCACTGTTGTGCTGTTACAAAACACTTTGTTTTTGTCCAAAACACTGCTGCAAACACTCTGTTTCTTCCTTAAGACATTTTACACTCCTGTTTGTAAATTTCCTTCATATATTCACGCTGTTGCATACAAAAAGAACTTCTGCACTGTTGTGCATTACAGAGAGAACACTATCTCTGTTTTTTAAAAAAAAAAAAACTTACGCACACTGCTGTGTTTTTACATTATAGAGTCGACTCAGAGAAAAAAAAAAAAAGAAAACAGAGCTTACATATTTTATGTGCCGTAAGAGGAAAAACTGCATACGTGAATTAAAAACAATAAAATTAAAATCCTACCAACACAGCAATTAATTACCATCATTTCGTGGGAGTCCGCCATGCCGTAATAAATTGTTGTGTAATCGCTGATTTAGAAAAAGACTGGAGTTGCAGCGGTTTACTGGCAAAAACTTCAATGCACAGTTATGGCAATTGATTCAACTGGAATACAGGCGTATGGCAAAGGACAAGTTGAAAATAATATTTCAACACGATGCAACGCTGCTCACAGATCGAACCACCGCAACCGTAGTCAAAGCCAGCGCTGGGCGGCATCACCACGTGGCAAGAAAGGTTTGCCGCTGCCATGGTCAATATGGGAAGGATCATCGAATTGACAGGCAACGAGGGAGAAATTCGTCGGAAGTGCAGTGTCATCAATAGCTCATAGGCTGAGCAAGACGTGGCCCCCAGATGGGATGCTAGTTGATTGGAATAGGATTTAGTCCTCGTATTCTATGAATTCAATTCACGTGGTTTATTTGTGTGCCTTCCTCCCTTCCAATAATAATGTAATAGGAAGAATAATAATAATAACATCGTCTTCATAACGTATTTGTTTTAGGATAATGAGATATCAGGTGAAACGATTGTTATTCATGTACTATGTGTCGGTTTTGTTTAATAATAATTAAAATGTCAACGATTATTTAATCATATATTCGTTGTTTTCCCAAATATGAATTTTCATGCATTTGAGTCATTCTTATTTACTTAGGTATGCAATATATTTTTAAATACATATTATTTTTTATAAATAATTATATTTTAAAAAATTTATAAAATAATCTAAATTTATTTTAATTTTAATTTATTAGTTATTAATTATTTAGAGATTTAGTTAAAGAGATATTCTAAAATAAGCAAATTTTTAACTATTTATGATATATATTTAATTAAAATAAATTCACACTAATTTTATAAGTGTCGAAGAAGGGTATAAGTTAATTTCATGTTTAGTATGAAAGGAATTACAAATCTCTTTAATATAAAAAGTATCATTGAACAATATTAGATATACTTTAATAAAAACACAACACCAAAATATCACTATCATATATATAAGGTTTTTCTTTGCATAAATGCATATACATTTGATGGAACTTTCCATGCACTTAAAAATCATTAGTTTTGTTAGACAAGAATTAAAGAACTATTATCCATTTTGGCATTGTAGCAAGAATCTATTTCAATAAATAAAGGCATGGTTCAAGTAGGATGACATGGATTTTACTATATTTTAATAATAGAAAACTAATGTTGGTGATGCTCCTAACCTCTATAGTAAGAGGATGCCCTTTAGAAATGTGATGTTTAATTTCCATTCCAATTTCACATAAAGTATCATTCTTTCGTATCTGTGTGAGAAAAAGTCATGGTTTTTATCAACCAAACAGGCAGATGAAGTGTGATGCATATAAAAGCTTTTATTTTCACTATATTCTTATAATTTTAGGTAATCTTTATCACTAAAAATTTCACACTATTGATCTACCACATATAAAACAATAATGTCTACATGAAGATATGGGTATTGATTGTTTTAATGTATTCATCTTGTCTCACTTTCGTTTAATGGCCTTATAACAATGTGAGTCAATTAAATTTATTATCTAAATTTGTATTATATCTTTGTTTCTATTTAGAATGTATATTTATTAATAATTTTGAAACATAATTATACTAAATCTATATTAGGAAATAGTTGTACCAAAAATTTTGCAGGGTAAAATATCTTTAGAGAATTTATTAGTTCAATATTAAATTATTTTCTCAAAATATTTATCAAAAATTTCGGTTTAAATATAGACAAAATCTTCAATTTCATATAAATGGATTGTATTAAAATATATGCTTTTGAATGTTTGACACTTGAAATTATCTACACTAGTCTTTGTGAAAAAATTGTCATCTTAATATGACAAGAAAAATAATCAGTTTTCTTTTAGTCGTAAGTGTGTGAGAAGAAAAAAAAACATTATTTATCAAGCTTTTTAATCCCCTAACAATTATTCTCATTGATTCCACCAACTTGAGCTTAAGTTTAATTTCTGGTTCTCATTTACTGCTAGACATTATGCATAGGACTATTTTTTTGTGACCCGGGTTCTAAAGAAACTCTCTAACACTAAATTATCCATTACGAAGGAAAATGTTTTTGCTTCTTTTATTTTGGACTTCCATATTTTTTTATGTACTTTACTTGTTTATGATAGATAGATAAAGTAATGGCTACTTCTAATTTCATATTTCTCAATGAATTATAAAGGATTTATTACCTATAGCATGGTATTTTTCTTGAACTATAAAATATTGGATATTTGAAGGTACTTTGGATTCCTGTTAATTTAACTTGTGATATTTTGTTAGCATGGATTATTGAAGAGGAGATGCCTTTATGAACCTTTTTCTATTTTTTAATTTGTAATATATCTTATATTGCCTTTTTAAAAAGTGAATTAGAAAGTAAAAACATCTACTCTTATATTCAAGAGGTCTTACTATATTGTACTACTATGACTTTGGCTTTTTTTTAAATAGAAATAAAGTAAGAAGTGGGTGTACAGTTTGTATGCGGCAATTTTTTTTCATGGTTATCTACATGCATTGTACATTGTGTCAGTTACGAGCGGAATATTTCTTGTATTTTGAAGGAAAGAATTGGTGGTTTTTATTACATGGTTTTACCTTTTAGCATTTTTATGGTGTATGGTGGTTTGCACTATAGTATTGTAATTCTCATCAAAGAATTATGTTTTTTTTTTTAATCTAGGGTAAATGGATGGCCATTACTACATATAGGACTAAATAGAGATGATATAGTCCAAAGGTATGGCCCATATTGTAACAAAGGCCCAGAAATATGTCATTTTTTTTTGTTTTAGTGCCTATGTTCATCACAATTTCGTTTATGAGTAATAATTGCGACGTATGATTAAGTCGTCACAATTGTGATGACAAAAGTTGTTTGTTGCAATTGTGACACACTATGTTTGGTGTCGCCAGATTTCATCTAATCCAAAATTATAATTTCAAAAAATCACATTACCAAATCACATTGAGAAAAAATTAAAAACATGAAACAAAAACTCAAAATCCAAAATAAATAGATATTTAAAGTTCAAAATTGGATACGAAATACTTGGCGTTGTGGTTGGATGCCACGACATCCATTCCATGTGATGATCACATCATTTGAGGAACTTTTTACCACCAACAATTGGGATTGTAACCCTATATCTAATGGTGAGGCGTGATTAGGTTTAATTAAAACTATGAAATTTGATTGGTAACCACATTTCATTTTCTAAATTGCTTTACAAGGCAAGGACACCACATTGTCATTGTGCAATATGTCTCATCCCTTTTGAGGCCCTATATTTTTGTTTGCATATGTATATACTATTGGTAGACACGATTGTGAGCAGAGGTTTTCGTCTTTGCTTCCATAGTAGAGGTAAATCACTTGCATCTTACTAATACGGTTGCTTAAATACAGTCTTTCAGTTTTCTTTTCTTTTCCTTACCTATTTGTTTCAATTTACAGTTCTCCTGACTCGTTGTTTTTCCGTTATTGCATAGAGGTACTCATAAATTCATGTGTGGGTTTTTTTATGTGCTCCATCTTGAATTATAATCCTACGATATTGATATTGAAGCTGGCAAGGTGAGGTGATTTCCTAATTACCCTCACATGTTGTTATGTTCATTAGCAAATTTACTCTACAGGTCTTGTTCTGACTTAAGCCTCATCCTTGGGTTGGATAGTATAAGAGCAGGCTATTGTGGTTCCTTCCTTTCTTACGCAATGACTATAGACCTTTCTAAGTAATTTTTTTTTCTTCCTTATGGTTATTGTGGTGATACCTTATTTAAGCCTCTCGTCATATGGGATTCATCAAGTCTTCTCCCCTTCATCTTCTGAATCTCATTATTCGATTTTTCTTCGCTTTTTCATATTGAGGAAGAGATCGACATTGTAAAGTTTCAGTGACATCAATTTTCTCTATTCTTCCACAACAACAGCTCTCGGAAGAGATGGTAGATTTGATGCAATTTTTTCTATGTTTTTGCTTTGATATTGTTGAGCTCAACCTTTATGGTAGAACCCACACCCACACCTTCCCCTAAAGTAGCAGCACCCAAGTCATTGTCAATTCAATCCTTGATAGCACCATCAACAATATCTCCTCCTCTTGCAATTGCCCTAGATCTTTCTTCTCCCATATCTCCTCCTCCTAAAGTCACTAACCCATCAAACTCAACTTCATCTCCCACAGATCCAACTCTAGGACCTAGCCACTTTTCTTGTAATTCCCTACATGATCCTATCATGCTCATCTTGATTAGTGTTTAATTGACATGAAAATATTGACTTATAAATATTAACTAATATTTGTATGAACCTAAACCTATGAATCTATCGTTTTATTTTATCGATACGACATTTATTATTTTTTATTATTTAATTCTCAAGGTGTATTCTGAAATTTACTTTTGGATAAGACATGGTCTTCTCTAATTTATTTCTAAATTAAATATCCATATTTCAATTCCCAAGGTGTCTTCTCAATTTTACTTTTGGATAAGATATGGTCTTCTCCAATTTATTTATAAATTAAATATCCATATTTCAATTCCCATGGTATCTTCTCAATTTTACTTCTAGATAAGATATGGTCTTCTCTAATTTATTTCTAACTCAAATATCAATATTTCAATTCCCTAGGTTTTCTCAAATTTATTTTGGGATAATATATGGAAGAGAAAGTCAAGGTCATTAAATTAAAAGGATTGGAGGTAGTCATGGCATTAATGGTAAGTCTTTGAGGTGGATGAGAGGAAGAGACATAAAGGGAATGAGGATGAGAGGAGAAGGGGGAGACCCTTGTTCTTTATTTTGGCATTAGAGGATTTTATATTGAGAGGAGGAATGTGGAGAAGGAGAAAGGGGAATGGAGAGAAAAATGGGACAACACAAACTTGGATCTATTGGAGAGTGTTGGTTTTAACTTAGACACAATGCAATGGGTAGGGGTTGGGCTCGAAGGGCTAGGGAACCTGTGGAAGTTCCCTGAGCTAGGAAATTATTCCTAGCTGGCTCAGAAGTAAATTCAATTGGGTAGCTCAGCAAGAGCATCCTAATAGGGTCAAAATGATACCGTCCAAGTCACTAGAACAAATATTCTTCAATTGTTGGAAATTAATTTTCTTGCATGTTTAATATGTTTTAAATCAAATTTCAATTGTATGTTATTATCAAGTAAATGTAGAGTTATAAACATGTTATTTTCATCTTATTATAACTAAATGAAAGGATAAATCTGGTTTAGTTAGAAGACTTAGGTTAGATCCACACATGGCTCATGGCTTAGCGACAACTTCACCGAACAGTGCTAACAACAAAATTGTCCCTACCACTAGTTTGGAGAATATGGCTATTATCAAGTAAATGTAGAATTATAAACATGCTATTTTCTTCTTATTATAATTAAATTAAAGGATAAATCTAGTTTAGTTATAAGACTTAGGTTAGATCCCCACATGGCTCTTGGCTTAGCTACAACTTCACCAAATAGTGCTAACAACACAATTGTCCCTACCACTAGTTTGGAGAATATCACTATCTTTGGAGCTACTTTAATTGGATTAGATTAGATTAGATTAGATTAGATGATTGTCTCTCCTTAGTATTTTTTTTCTTTGATTTCATTCATGAACTATCAGGACAAAGTGGAAGGGAACTATTCATTGGATATTCATTATTGTATAATTACTTCATTTTTTAAGTAAAATAATATGATTTATTTACTTGTGGTGTAAATTCTATTGATCAATTTTATTTGAAACTTGAAATGTTGACCCATAATTGTGGATACATTGCATTTTAGATAGTAGGTCAATCAAATCAAATATTTCACTAACACATGATTGAGTGACTCTAGAACAGTTTATGTGAGGTCTTTATGATTTTCATAGTATGAAATGAGCATTATATTCTTAATATTACATAAATATGATACAAGTATCTTAATCTTTCACCTTAATCCAATAGGAACATAATTTATTCTAAGGATTTTTAATTGTTAATGCCTTTGAATACCTACAATGATCTTCTTTTATTTTTTCCTAAATGTTATGATTACAAGTCTGAAGTTATCACTTATATCATAGACGGTGAAAATAAATGTCATATATATATATTAATATATATATATAATATATATTATATATATATATTATAAGTGAAGGAAGGTGGTTTAGTGATGGTTGCCCAAAACCTTTTAGAAATAACATAATGAGAGAAAAGGAGCTACCTCTAGTAACAAATTTGATATCATTCCTACAAGAAGAAGTTATGAAGACTAAAGCCAGTGAGGGATGTCTACAAAAATGCTTAGCAAATTTAGAGATTATTGTCATCCAATAAATATGGCACAACGTGTCTTAGAATTTTGTTGAAAAGAGTTAAATAATAATTCATGTGTTTCGGCTCTCTTATAGTACCCTAAACCCCTGAGTGAAACCTCACTAAAGTTGAGATATATTTGGAATGTGAGGAATATGGTCCTATCCACATGTGCATAAAAATTTATCCCAAAAAGATAAGAAGCATCGACACTATTTTTAGCTGCATCCCAATTATAAATTGTAATGAAATGAAATGAATAGGATAGTGTTGAAACATATTCTGAAAAAGAAATTGTGTAAGTAGGTCGATTGAACTAAAAATAAAAGTATAAAAGGCATGTAAATAATGTACTAATTATTTTATGTAGATAATGTAAATAACTATTAATATATATTGTTATCACTCTTTCTTGTTTGTTAAGTTGTCTATGATCCTTGAGGGTTGACCTATGGCTTGAGGAGATGTGACCTAGGGGAATCTAATCCATCAAAGTCACCTGAGGATCGCACCTGGCCTGGGCCATAACAACCCTTAGCTAACTAGATTTTTTAGCATGTCTCCTCCCCCTAGCACATGGTACAACCACCCCCGTGAGGTTTGATTTTGGGTTGCATTGCTCATGAGGCACATCCTCATCTGGCTGTGCTAGTGAAACTTGACATATATTGTTATCACTGTTATTAAATATTTTGATTTTATTTTATTTATTAAATATATAATTTAACTTTTTAATTTTAATTTATATTATATTATATATATATATATATATTATATATATATATATATTATATAATAAATGCAATAAAAATGGAAATATAGGTGTCATACTATAACCTAAAAAAACTTAGATTAGATAAAAAAAAAATTATAATATAATTTTCTCTTTTCTTCTCTTTTTACAAAAACTATTGTACATAATATTCATGTATAACACTTGTGAAAATAGTTTATAGTATATATATTTAATAATATCAAAATATTGTAAATAGTAAATATACATTCTAACATATAATAGTAGTGATGTATGTATAGCGATTTTTGTTAAGTAAGAAGGCTTCTCCAAATCACATTAGAGATGAAAAAATCACACATTAAACTTTTAGGAGGAAGAGTCATCATTTTTGCAAAGGAACGGTCTTCACAGATATAAGATCATTCAACAAAGGGAGACCAAAGAATCAATTACAGCCACATGTGCCAACAAGAAGACATATGAAAATATTAACCTATTGAAACGCCATGCATAGGGGTTGATGAAGAAAAGAGATCCTTGATACCAAATATAAAAGGAAATCACGTAAATGATGTGGTAGTTCACAGAATATGATGGTAAGTGTTACACTAATTTGTAGATTAAAATGAAAATAATGCAAAGTTTGATGCAACAAGAAACTTGAGCCATGGAAGCAATCTCTAGATCTCAAAAAGTATAAATAATCCAAAAGTTCATGCAAATTGATTGCCATTTTCTCTCCCCATAAAATTTTGTAGATTGAAATGAAAATAATGCAAGGTTTGATGCAACAAGAAACTTAGCGATGGAAGTAATATGTAGATCTAAAAAAGCGTAAATAATCTAAAAGTTCATGCCAATTGATTGACATTTTCTCTCCCGATATCAATGAAAGATTGGTAACGCAAATGTTCGAAAAGATTGTGAAAACATATTAGAAATAACAAGTAGGGCTAAAAAGAATAGCGAGTTATCTCTGGTTTAACCAACAGATTACATAAAAGGAAATCAAATCAGAGTGTATTATTATGTTTTTTAAGTTTGTGAAATTGTCATAGGGGATCTATCAAGTCTTCTTCCCTTGGGGATGAGATGGGGACATGGGATGGGGACAGAGGGTGAATCTATTTTCTTGAATCTTAATTCAATCTTTTTGGCTAAACTTAACTTAAATGTGAAACACATTTTCGTGAGGTGAATTTATTTATTTATTTTTAGTTGTCATCTTTGTCACAATTTCGACATTTTATCATAACAATTTTGAAGCCTCAGCATTATGATTCCTATGCTAACTCCGTCACAATTTCAATGTCCAAACGTTGTAATTTTGATGCCCTAACATTGCAATTTCTAACGTTTAAACGTTAAAATTTTAACAACCTATGTGAGGACAATATTTGTCGAAATAACAATGACTTTAATTATGACGACAACAACCATTGAACTTTTGACGATCAAGGAGATGTTAAGAATATGACCATAAAATCTCCAAAGTTTGGCGAAAGCTCCTTTTTTTTGTTATTGCTATGAATGATTGTCGCAAGAAAGACAAAGGCTTGTCGCAGTTTAGTACTATATGTATTAGTGCTATTTGTCATGTTAATTGATTAAAATTACGAAATAAAGGTTCTATTTAACCAAAAAATCAATCAATCAATCATGAAGAGTCTCCTTTTTATTTTTCTAAAAGAAATTACAAAACTTCTTATGTATAGTAAAGATAATATATCTTTGCTTATTTTAGAAGACTTTAGAAAAATATTCATAAGGGATTAATATTCATGAACAAATAGGATTGAATATAAGGGTATCCTCCCACACCTTCAATAGAAATGTTTACCTCAACAATTAAACTATAATTTCCACACAATCATTGAACTAATGGTAAATAGTTGAGTGAGAAAGTGGTAATTGAACTTGGTAAACACATCTATTTATGTACATTATGTGCAATACCTCTTAGAGACATTTTGTTAAAAAAATTTCATAGGTTCCACATATTGTTGTCGTTAATGTGAAAGGGAAGGTTCAAGACAACAACAACATCATTCATGATCCCTAAGGAAGCAGAAGGACTCTCCATGAAGGAGTAAAATAGCTAGCTCCCTTACATGATCTCTCCACATAAAGATAAATATTCTTGAAGTTATTTGAGTTTTTGATGCAGTTATGATGTCCAAATCATGTTACAAATTAAATGGCTACATAGGTCTCATTGACACCTTTCCAATGGTATATTCTGCTTTGGAAAACTCCTCCTGTTAAGAAGTTATGTGTAGTTGAGGATCAACACTTCGACACAACTTCAAATGTCATGGAAAATTGGTAGCTTTTGATTAGTGAAATGGCCAAAAATCAGTGACACATTGAACCCCTCTCTTGTTGCCACGTGGCATGATGATGTCAAGTTGATGTGATCATGTGGGGGACCAAGTAATTCTAATGACCCAATCTCGATGGATAGTCACATAAATAAGTTCATATTCAAAATATGGGGCTAATATTGGGCATCATCGCTCATAAGCCATAGTTCACATGAACATATTAAGGCACGAGCATATGGCTCCTATCTACCTTTGTTAGACTCCCAGGATTTCAAACATTATCAGTTGCAGTTTTATCATTCCTCTTGGTGCCAGACTACATACTAGTGGCCACGCCTTTCCAAAAAAACATAATTCAATTTAATGATTTGGTTTTAGTCTTGACGATCTTATGAAGGATTAATTTGTTGAAAAATATTTGGTTCTAGTTTATTTATAACGACTTTTGGGGATTACGTTAGTGGAGCCTGCCATGGTATGGTTACAAGAAAGTTCGATAAAGCAAATAAAATTTGATTACATTTGAGTCAATGAATAATTTGGCCTTGCACCCAATTCATATGAATGTTGGTTAATAAAAGAATGTTGGATGTGGTACCTCACAGGAAACACTAGGAAAGATAATTTTTATGGAACTCCATTTGTAACTCTAAGGTAATGTGTTTGACCCCTCTAGTTAACAAGTTCGGTTTGAAAATATTTTTTATATTTTTATATGTAGACATTTTATTGGATCACTAGAAAATTTCTTTAGGAATTATATAGGTCCATCGTCTAAGAAGGTGCATATTATAGAAGTGTGTCTACAAAATAGTCTCTTGTAAAACCCTTATTTTTATATAGTTTTTATACGATTTTTATGAGTTTTGGGGGTCAATATTTATCCAAATTGAGTTTCAAAAGAAATTTGGTGATCAAATTGTAGATATGAATCTAACCATAGGTCTGTAAGGCCCTTTTAATAGTTATTTGATGATCATGGCCCCTTTTGTATGATTTGAGGGGCCATGAATAAGTTGCAATGGTTTTGGATAAACTGTGAAAACAGGTTCTCAGAAGGAGATTGAGTGACCGAATTGATGAACTGATAGAAGAAGAGTATGGAAAATAGCATGATAGCCAGTGACAACTATTTATATCAAATTTTATGGTAGTACTTATGAAAATAGTGTCAAGATACAATAACGATTGCAATGTCAATGGTTGGAGGTTGTGATAATGATTGAAATGATAATGGATATAGTGATTGTTGTGGCATTGTTTATAGGTTTCATAATATGATATGACTTTTGATTTAATGATAAATGATGACAATGGAGCCAGTTTGAAGTGACATGAAACAAATGTCTGCTAGGATTTGAAGAAGGAATTTGGGGCCTCAATCAAGTTGGATCCTATAGTAGGTTACATCTAACTCATTATTAAGGTTGTACCATCAATTAGGTTCAAACCTAGAGTAGGTTAGAGCGAACACATTGTTAAGATTGTTGCCTCAATGAGGTTGTAGCCTAAAGTGGGTAGTTGGTTGCATATTTTTTAGATTGGTGCCTTAATCATGTTATAGCATACTACAAGTGGTAGTTTCCATATCTTGAGGTAGCTTTCTTTACTATATTGGACCCTGTATATATACGTAAATGAATTGAATATTAAGAAGAATAATATTATGGTTTTGTCCAATATGGATTTCAACGTAAAAGCTTGTGTCTACTTGTGTTGATATGACAACCTCTTGAATTAGTGTCAATATGATGATATCATCATGATGCATTATTGTGTTTAATGATATAGTGCAAGTGGTTATGATTTATTCTACATTTGTAATTGATAAAGAGTTGTAAATTGGTAAAATATTTGATGTATTAATTCAGCACAAACCCTCTCAATGAACTCTTGCGTTTAATAAGTGGAATCAAAGAAGGTGGTAACCATAAACTTAGCAATTAGATCCCTTGCGAATGGTTGTTGTAGTAAACCAATCACATGGGGAAATGAGGGTAAGTGAGAAGATCCACTGTTAGCGTGAATGGACTCGTCACATAATGGAAGCGCAGGGATGGTGTTTGATATTCTAAGTACAGGAATATAGCCTAGGGCCATCCCATGTTCTTCGATCACAATTTATATTAAAGAAATTAAAGGGGCATGCTACTACATGTCCAATTGGGATGGAAGAAACGTGCCCCACACCTTCTCACATGCAAAACACACCATTTGAAGATGTGTGAGGACTTTCTCAAAACAAAAATAGAATGTTATTATTGCTTCCAAATTTCTAAATGACTCATTGTCTAACTATCATACTTTTGATTTTGTCCCAAATTGATGGGGATCTCTTAGAATGGTATGTATGAGTTTCGTAATCTGCATAATTTGAACGTTTCAAGGGTTTTTCAAAAGGATGAATCAATTCATATATTTAAAAACACATTTTAAATAGTGAATATCTATTGTCTCTTGAATATTTTCGTCACCTAATTTCAACAAAAAAATGAAATGCTTAAACTATGGTAAATTTAAAAAAGTAGAACCCATTTCAAAATTCAAGAAAATTACAACCCATTTCAGTACACCCTGTATAATGGGAAAAATAAAGCTCGAAGTCTACAATTTAAACGAAACAAATAATGAGCATACTTCTTTTTGATCATTTTAAAAGTATAGATATTGTTTTATGGCATCCTCATTGGACAGACAAGTACTATGAAAGACAGAGAGTTACCAAATAGAAAATACCTAAAGTTTTATCAAACATTAGTAGATGGCAAGACGAAGAGCAAAACTATTATACGATTTTTACAATCTATTAATATGTATAATTCAAAATCATTTTTAGTATTTTGTATCTTATCATATAAAATCCTTTTCATCTTATATATCTTTGGTGGATAAGTGTGTAGTATTGTATGTTTTGTATTCTTCCATCATTTGAAACAGGTTTGATAGTACATAGGAAAATGGCTTATAAAAATCGATTTTTTACGAGTAAATAGTTTTGTAACTCTCATGCCAAATATTACAGGAAACGAAAATAACGATTACTATGATAGTGTAATGTAAACGCCAAAAAGAAATTCACTTTAATTTTTACAGTACAACCAACATAAAGACGATTGCTAAGATATTATAATGCAGAAATGGAGAAGACGCTGACATTGATTTGATTTAAACTCCAAAGTATTGAGGACTTTCATAAGAAGAAGATACTACAAGGTGTACATGATCATGTAAGAGTATACAAATTTAATAGTTTTACGGTGCAAAAAATGAAGAATTATAATCATTGATTTAGTCAAAGAAACCTAATTTTTAAATTTTTATACTTTATATATTGTTTATATTTGTGAATATTTTTGATCCAGATGCCGACCATAATAGATAATAAAAAAATCAAAATATGCTACATCAATTTGGCCTTTTAGAGAAACTTAAAGCATAAATAATAGATAATGATATCAAAAACTACTACAACTATTTTCTTGGTGTTTTAGAGAAAATTAAAGCATTTAATTTGTATATTATGTAATTCTTTTTATAAAACTAGCATATGTACATCTCTGGTAAGAAGAGTTTGGGAATGGATGTCACCAGTGTTATTAGTTTAGTTAAACGAATCGATGTCTTTATGCTGAGGCATTAGAGAAAGGTGGTGAGGTCCTAGGACGGCGAACAAGGGAAGGTTTTCAAAATGTCCTAGTAGTGGGAAGGTGGTTAGGTAGTTAGTGTGAAATGCTATTGAGGAATTTTTTGTTTTTTATAAACCTAAATGAATGTTTATTAGGGAATTATTTTTATTAAAAAAAATAATTTATTTTAAATATTGGGTAGAGTTAAGAGCAAGAAATCTAATTGCATACCATAAAAAAATTGTATATTCATCTTCAAAACTAAGATACGTCAAACTAATATAGTGCATGAGATCCAACAAATATTGAATTTGAGATCCAACAAAATTTGAATTAGGAAAATGTTGTTAAGAAAATCTCCCAACAAACTCCCACAATTATTAAACAACTCTCTGAAATAAAAATTATTCCTAACACCCTCCCATAATGTTTATTTTGTAAATTACAATATAGAAAACACATATAATTCACATTGAAGTCTTGTTTTTTCGATATATTGGTATGGTCTTCATGAGCACTTATAGAGACTCTGATATCTCCTAGAATGTCCTCTTTCTCCACCACAACTTTGAGCTTACCACTAGACCTATTTAAGACACAACTGCCTCAGACCATCATTGGCATACTTGTAATGATCACCAATATTTACATACTCTACTCATTAGGGCTTCTACATGAAAATATGTCAAGTTAACTAAATCACTCTATGGGCATACCATCACCTATTAGATATTTAGCTTTCATCTCTATGCCATTTTCTAGAATGAAATTTGGATATTTAATGTATTAAAATGTTAATCATACAACATGACTTATCTAACAGACAAGGATCTAATACTGTAACCAATAGTCCTTGTTCCTGAGTTTTTGAGCTCCCAGAACCACAAATCATAACAATATGTAAATATAATCAAAGTGATGATGTGTTTAGGGGTTTCTAACTGCCAAGAATTTTTTTTTTAGATTATGTTACAATGTTAATTCATTGGTTCTTCACTTTTTACATATAGAAATAAAATTATGTGGAGAACATACAACTTAACAAAGCAATGAACAAAAATCATATGACCAAAACCCAATGTTGCTCATTTTCTCCATGACCTTCACGAAACATTGATATCATTGTTTCGATTCAAATAACCACCTTGATCATGGTCTTTGACTAGTAACCTTTCAAGGATAAAGCATCCCAAATATACACTTAGTAAAAGTGGCTCAAAAAGAATTTTCATTTCGCATTTAACAAATCTAGCATCAAACAACCGACGGCTTCAGAAAATCCATAATGCTTAAAAATGATAGGCATTCTTATTTGGGTGAATTTATCCGGATTCCTAGCTTCCAAGATTTTAAATAAATTTACATGCAAATTGAAGATCCATCCACATCTAGCTCTTGTCGCATATAAAGTTGCAAGCAATAAGTACTCAAGAGAATTGATTTAGCCCTTGTGCCTTGTATATATTTATTTCCATTTTTGTATTAAATGAAAATAAAAAATGTTTGTAAAGAAAAATTGGTGGAACAAACATCAAATTAGAGATATAGTGACTTCATCCCTCACCAGTATGTGCCTTAAATTTTACCCAGTAAATTCATCATATGCTTAGTAAATATACACTCAACAAAGAAAAAACTTTGTCAAGACCATGGTGCCCTCTTCCTGAATCCAAACTTCTACATTCACCCTTACATTTCACTATCTTCTTGAAGCTCCCAAATTTCTTTTTTTGCCATTCAATAATTTTTTTGTATATTCGATACCAACGAGGCCCTAATTCTATCATTGTATAATGATATAGAAAACGCTTATCTAGATGCATTCATAGAGCTATTCTGCATCCTTTTTATAGCGAAAGATGGAAATCTTTCATTGTAAAGCAAACATAATACATGATCATTATTGACGAATGGAACAATGGCCTCCATAGGGATTCCTTGAACATTCACTCTGTCATCTTCTAGAAGTTTCCCTCATACACCATAGATTGTCAGTTAATTGATTAATATCGAACTCGCAAACATGCACACATACACTTCGGTGGATAGATCTTGTGAAGAGTAGTAAGATCTATACATGGGTTCTCTCATTCACACAAACGACTATTCAACACTGGGATACAGTGGGCTACATCTTTATACAAATTTCTCTATTTTCCTACCACATAACTGATGGAAAAAACAAAATCCACAGAACCAATCGCTCTACTCTGGCTCTTATAGTATCTTGGCCCCTCTATATTCCATTCTCTCGTGAGGGAGTATGGCCCAAAAAGGCTCTGATACCAAGTAGGAAATCTAATTGCACAACATAAAAATTATTGGTATATTCATCTTCAAAACCAATATACATCATAATAATATAGTGTATATGAGATTCGATAGATTTTGAATTAGGAGAATGTTGTGGAGAAAATATCTCAACAAACTTCAATAGTTCTAAAACCACTCTCTTAAATAAACATTATTCCTAATAATTCTAAGTAATTCAATCTCTTGCATGTTTTATAGAATATACAATGTAAACTTACATTCAAACACATTTTTAGTGGATTTCAAAATAGACGTGTGCGTGTGTGTGTCAAAATGTAGAATAATAAGGCTAGAATTTTTTTAATCATAAGAATTTATAACCTTATATTTCTCTCAAACCATATACCACATGCATCATATACCATATACTATTAAGAGAAATATTGATCTCATTTGTGGAATTTTATACCAATATTTAAAAAAATATATATCATTACTAATCTTATTCATACTTCAACCTTTTTCCATATTTGCTAAAAAAATCAATCAAATATTCCCTTTTTTTTTGGCATTCAAAAAAATGTTTACATTGAAATTATTTTTTATTTTATTTTTCCAACATAAAATATACTAGACATAAATTCAAAATTATAAATCTACAAATATATATATATAAATAAAATAGAATTGTTACACTCAAAATAATATTATTTATTTTTTTAAAATAAAAAATATAAACTTTCAAAAATGATATGTAGAGATATAATTAAATGAAAATTTAATTTAATACGAAGTTAGAAGTTAATGAATTGATGATTGATTAACTAATAGTTAAATAAAAACCACATCTAACACAAGGTTAATGATTAACTCATTGCTATAGCACTTGGCCCAAAGTAACGACAATACTTAGCTTCCCATTGCACACGCGGTTATAACAATGATGTTAACGTATTTAATTTTGCTCACTGCTGTGAAGATTTCATCTCTGGCTCCGGATATTAGTGCTTATCGGCAAAGTTGTTATAATGATGCAAACTTATTTCATTTGTTCATTGCGGAAGAGATTCGAAAATATTTTATTTGTGGTGGGTGAGATTTGCTAGGCTAAGTTTAAGTAATTATCATATAATACTCCCCGATTTGAGCAAACTTACACATACGTTTGAGAGAGCTTTGTTCAGCAATGACACAATGTGCGGCATTTGAAAAGTAAGCACAGTTTATTATTTGTGTCGAACCAGTTCATTACCGAATTCGTGTTCACAGCCAATGGTTGCTTTCTTGACCGTTATGGAAATTCCATTCCAGTGATATTTAGAGAAATTTTGACCAGGATTTTTGTAAATCTAATTGAGAGAGCTTTGTTCAGCAATGACACAATGGGCGGCCTTTGAAAAGTAAGATCATTATAAATGATAAATAACTGCATGTTGATGACGTCAAAACGTGTGCATAAAGTTTCCTCGTTATGTAATGTAAAACCCATTGTGTTTAATAACATTATATTAATCGAGAAAAACACCTTCCTTGAAAACCCATTTTATTTGATAGCATTATATTAATAGAGAAAAACACCATGCTGCTCTTATCTCTGGATTCATTTTAACATGGATAACATTATAGTAATAGAGATAGTCAACAATATAAGGAATTCAGGAAGTAATTTTTAGATAGTCAACAATCTAAAAAGTTCCAAAGAGCAAATTTAGCAGACATGTCAGAACTAGAGAATCGAAACTTGCCACTCAACCTACAGACGCTGTCCATTATGAATCGTCGAATAGCTGTAAGGTCAAAATTACGTGTAGAAATAGGAAACCTGTTTCACCTATTCAATTCAAGTCTGACTTTTGACGAATTCGACTCGGGACGCTTACACTGCATCTTGATAACGACGTGTCCACGTTTTTACTTCTGGCAATGGATGGATCTGAGGAAGGTTGATGTATTTTCACGAAGTCTTCTGTTTGGACATTATCCTATAAATACAGAGCGTTTATTGAAGGTGGTACTGCTTATAATCAAAGTTTCTTTACCCATCCCCAGTGGCACGGATTTGTGTAAGTTAGCGACAAAGCATTAGCATGTTTCTTCTCTACGCTAACTAGAGACTTCTTTTTCATCTGGGATTTCCTATAGGCTCTATAATTATTATTTACTGACTATCTAACAGTTTCTTCATATACAAATCAAGATATTGCAGCTTTTATGCGTATTGAAACGGCAATGGCGAAGGCCGATCAGTACTCAGCCCTTCTTGCTCTGTTACTTTGTGCTGGTTTGGCAGCGGGTGTTAATGGGGCTCTTGAAGTGGGTTTCTACGATCACAGTTGTCCAAAAGCGGAATCCACTGTGTTCGAAGTTGTGAGACATGCATTCCTGAAGAGTCGAGAAGTAGCTCCTGGACTCATAAGAATGCATTTCCATGATTGTTTCGTCAGGGTAGGCTTCAATATTCCATCATTAAATTAAATTTTGATAAAGATATCAACATTCTGGAAATGCGAGTTTTCAGTCCTTCATAATGCTTTGGGTTCTTTCTAGACGATTCACACTCAATATCAACAGATTTTCCTCTCCATCTCTATTCCTATCTATCTAGATATATGTGCCTCCGCTAATCGTTATCCATTATCACCATCTACTCCCCATCTGTAACTCATGAGTCCAATTCTAGCGAAATTATAAGTTATAGTGTGTTTGAATGTTCAAATCATGACTGCTTTCAGGGATGCGATGGGTCTGTTCTCATAGACACCACTGCCAAAAACACTGCGGAGAAAGATAGCCCTGTTAACAATCCGAGCCTTCACGGATATGACGTGATTGACACAGCGAAATCGAGACTAGAGGCCATCTGCCCAAACACTGTTTCTTGTGCCGATATCCTAGCATTTGCTGCCAGAGATAGCACAAAGCTGGTAAGCATATCACAAATTATAAGAAGTTACAGTTTTACTACAGGAGTCTACACAAGGATTTAAACTTTTATTAGTTTAAAGTATCAAAAGTATTTCAATTTTCTGTCCTCAAATGTTTCAAATAACGTTATAAAATAATACAAATGTCTCTGTAGTTACCATTGTACAGATATCGCTCGAATATAAGTTCATTTACACTTTATATGATACTGAAGCAAGCGACAATGTGTATTCTAATTTACCTCAACAACATATTTAATTAGCAAAACAAGGTTGAACAAAAATTAATTTTTTTATAATTGATTGCAGGCATCGCCACATAAACATACTCTGAGCTGGGATGTTCCTGCTGGACGAAGGGATGGAATTATTTCACTGGCTTCAGAGGTCGCCACAAATATACCTGCCCCTACCTTCAATGTCAGCCAGTTGACGCAGAGTTTTGCATCCAAGGGTCTCTCCCAGAAGGACATGGTTATACTCTCAGGTGCATACAATTTTTTGTGAATGCATTGATGTAGGTATATTTATGGTTGTGAAGTAAGATCTTGCATTGCAATAAGATCAGATACACTAGAGTAAAACAGTAACCATATATCATATCAGGGATTCAGATTTCAATGGTTAGTAAAAATATTGTAATTTGTATGTTCATCGCTGTAATTTGTAATGTTCATCCATGAGTGGGTGCATTGACACAGGAGCACACTCAATTGGTGTCTCTCATTGCACTTCATTCGTGAGCAGGCTCTACAACTTCAGCACCACTATTCCGACGGACCCATCTCTTGATCCTATGCTTGCTGACATACTGAAGAAGAAGTGTCCTCAGGGAATCCCCAGCAACAACATCACGACCGTGTTCATGGATACATATACGCCTGAAACTATCGACAATCTCTACTACAAGGGCCTTCTAAAGAAACATGGTTTGTTTACCTCCGATGCAACGCTGCTCACAGATCGAAACACCGCAACCGTAGTCAAAGCAAACGCTGGGCGGCATCACTTGCGCACGTGGCAAGAAAGGTTTGCCGCTGCCATGGTCAGTATGGGAAGGATCATCGAATTGACAGGCAACGAGGGAGAAATTCGTCGGAAGTGCAGTGTCATCAATAGCTCATAGGCTGAGCAAGACGTGGCCCCCAGATGGGATGCTAGTTGATTGGAATGGGATTTAGTCCTCGTCTTCTTCATAGGCTGAGCAAGACGTGCCCCCCAGATGGGATGCTAGTTGATTGGAATGGGATTTCGTCCTCGTCTTCTACGAATTCAATTCACGTGGTTTATTTTGTGTGCCTTCCTCCCTTCTAATAATAATGTAATAGGAAGAATAATAATAATAACATCGTCTTCATAACGTATTTGTTTTAGGATAATGAGATATCAGGTGAAACGATTGTTATTCATGTACTATGTGTCGGTTTTGGTTAACAATAATTAAAATGTCAACGATTATTTAATCATATATTCGTTGTTTTCCCAAATATGAATTTTCATGTATTTGAGTCATTCTTATTTACTTATGTATGCAATATATTTTTAAATACATAGATAATTATATTTTA
>APFE031701096.1:30421-40686 GCA_000404065.3 Pinus taeda | reverse complement strand
TTGAAATGGTAAACCCTCTGCCAATGGCTCAAAGAATAAACTTTGCAGTGTAACAGTGTTTGCAACAGAGCTATAGCCTACAGCAACACTATAGCCTACAGCAGCACCAATCAGTAGATTCGGTTTTCACATGCAAATTGACGTGTTTAAATGCTTATTGTGTAGTTATATATTGACTTTGTGAGATTATAAAATCTCAATTGATAATAAATAACCTGTGATGCGCTTTGGAAGAAAGAAGGTTAGGTGCAACCATTTAATTTTCATTACAGAGTTGACATGGTAGTTTCATTGATTTGACTTATTTGAGTCTTCATGCATAAGAAGATCGCTCACAATATAGAATTGATTAATTTATATGTTAAATCATTGCTGTGTACATATGGCATTCCAATAGAATAATCAAATCATTCATTCAAGTCTACCTTAACGTTATGTTAATTGTATATTGGAATTGCAGTAGCTGAATGTCGCTAAAATCGAATCGTGGGTAATGTCAAATTTAACTTCACAAGTTTTCGTTTTTTTTTTTTTAATTGTCATTTAAGGTTCGTTGTCATAAAAATAATTTAGTTAATTATAGTCGACATAAAAACGTTGAGGCTTGTGGGACAGAAAAAGACAGAGGTTTATCATTGTGCTTAGTTAATAAGAGAAATAGACAAAGAGATTTATCATTGCGTTGGTTAATGGTTGTAATATGCCATATTATTAAATTTTGTAAGCAGCAAAATATATATTGAGTTTACATATCTTATAATCTACTGCTACATGGGTGTTCGGCCGTCAGACACTTAGGGCTTTGTGTTTTCGGATTTTCATGGTGGTCGGCCAGATCATACATATAAATGATGAAAACTCTCTCTACGGTGGGCATATCTTGGAACCAATAATTATGATGTGCATGAGCGAAACGTGGCCGACGACAACCGTCACAACCGTGACGAGTACCAACCGGACGCGCAGCTAATGCCATTCGAAAACAACTGACGCTGTTCTTCAGAAGAGGAGAATTGCGTTGTAGGAGGCAAAGGCTTCTCCGGAGCAAGATCAGTTGCAAATGTTGTTCTGGATGGTTAGTAAATGCAGGCGTCGCGGTCATGGGATCAGGTGAAGTTCAGAGACCATAAGTTTCTCTGCCATGAGACTGAAGATAAAAGTTCTAGTTTTATATGCCTAAGATTAAGATTTAAACCCTGTTATCAGGGATTACCGAATTACAAAGTATTTGTGACCTTACAGGACTCGAACCGTGGCACGTTATTTCTGTAGTGGATGAAGCCAGGGAAGACGCAGGCGTTGGCTCTGCGTCGACTGCAACCGAGTCGGCTTTCATACGCGTGAGGACCATATGCATTATAATAAAATTGGGATTAATTCAGATTCAAGTAAAATTCTGAAACATTATTCCACTCAAATTATAATTGGGAATCTATAAAATTCTGAAACATTATTCCACTCAAATTAGAAAATTCTGAAACATTATTCCACTCAAATTAGAATTGGGAATCTACCATTATACAGGAAATTTGGATCATAATAGAATTCTAACTATATAATTGGATTCCTGCAGAATGTGACGACTTGTATTTGGTTAGTCCTCGGATTGTAAGTCTCTCGGCCACAGGACGGAGCAACAACAAGTCAGGGAGGAATCGTATCAGAACAGGGCAGGGAGGAATCGTATCAGTGCGGACAACATCTGAGGCATGCCTGGTAAGAATTTCTTGCACCTGACACATCAATCTCTGCGAATACAGCAAATTCTAAACAACTAAATTGCAGCATATGCTCTCAGGTACCATAAATTAACTTGTCAAATATTCAAATAAAAAGGGGGTGGGAAGAAAACAGTAAGCCGCTCCTCAAATTGGTCAAAAATGCTCCTCTTTTTACAGAAAACAAAGTAAAGCAGTTATTACAAGGTGGTTGTGCGAAAAAGAAAAATATACTACACGTTTTCTATTTAAAGAATTAAGTGGAATGTTATTAATACGTCAGAAGTAGGATAAACATTGCAGCCGTGGCATTTTGCCTATTGGCAAGCACAGAGACAACAAATCCAAAGGTATTTCAGCTTTAGAATGTATCAGCTGCCAAGTAAAATTTAATCTTGATGAATGTCCTTTGAACATTTCTTTCAGTTGCAAGTCATCAGGAACAAATGCTTTGTATATAGTACAAATATGAATGTCTCTATTACCTCTGCATACTGGCACTTTACAGAGACAGCCGATTGCAAGATATTGTTTTATATGCGTGGAGGAACGTGACCAGCCACAGAGTGAGAATAAGGCAGGGAGGAATCGTATCAGTGCGGACAACATCTGAGGCATGCCTGGTAAGAATTCCTTGCACCTGCATCAAAACCTGAGGTAATCATTTTGATAGAGCTTAAAGATGATTGAAATATGTATGCATTGATTTGACTGATAAAACTGAAACTGAAAGTAAAACAGTTCGATTGAACGAGAGAGATACACCAATTTTTATTGATAGAGCTTAAAGAACACACGGCATGATTGAAATATGTATGCATTGAAATATAATGGCAGGTGCAACTCCAATAGCAGCAGATTCCTCTACTTCGGCTTTTGCATAGAGCCTCGTGGTCATGGCTCATATTCAACACACACAGGTATCATGGCTCATATTCAACACACATAGGTATCATAAGGGCTGCTAGTTATACCATCCTCCTTCCTTACTTTGATAGTAACATTGCTCATGCAAATTACAATGTTGACACGGGAGCACAAGGATTGTTTGACACGGCAGGCAACTTTGACACGGGAAGGATTATTTGACATGACAGGGTAGCAGCCATGGTTTGACATATTATAGGCCATAAGTATATTTAACATTAAATGTTAGGGGTTTAATTCTAATGCAAACATAGCATTAGTTCATGAAACTAAGTTCATGAAACTATCAAATGTTCTAATCAATCGTACTTGTCCTAACTTTTCAGCCCGTATACCTGCCCGTATGCCTCGTTTTGAGGCCAAATAAGATGAAAAATTTGTTCATTGGTTAAACGAATAAAAAAATATAAAATATGGTGTTGGTTCTTGTGTCATTTCAGCGAACTTTGCTTTAAGTTATATAATGGTTGTTGGTTATCGTGCCAAGGTAATGCTAGCTTCACAAACTGATTACTATAGTCCCTGCCAGCCCGTAAGGGCAGGGACTAATAAGATAACTATTTGGAACATATTTGTAATATAAATGCACAAATGCGCATATGGTAAATGCACCCACTAAAGCACAATGCTTATGGAAAATGTGCTGATAATTAAAAAAATCTCAAAATTCTCAAATTTATTTTGGAAAAAGAAATTAATCAATCTAGTGCAGATAAACCATTTAACATGCACTGAACGACCGCATCTGTCTACTTTCCCAACACCAATGCTTAATCAACATGACATACACCAATGCTTAATTGATATGGCATACACGTGGTCATGCCCATAATAAAAATTGCAAGTTTTATTGAAACAAATAAATTAATTATATCACCTATGTGATGTTGCAATGTAAAAATAGTGCACTAGTGCATTGGCACATGGTGCATGATCAGTTCATTGAAAAAACATATCTATACATACGTGTGAAAAATACATTAATAGTTTAAAAGTCCCCAATTTTGTTAAAAAAACACAAATTATGAACAAAAAAATTTCATCCCAAAAAGGACAAATGATTTTGCATATTACTTTTAAATACATGACTTTAGGGAATGAAGTGTGAACGTTGACCATATGATATACCAATGAAGAGGCATTTATCTTCTCATTTCCTTCTTTTAAGAAGGCAAATTAGGAGAATATCACAAATAAAGTTATAGACGAAGTTTATAAGGCTTTTCCTTTTTAAAAAGTCAACATATTTGAATATCACGAATTAAATTAAGAGGAATACCAATTACGTTCTAGTATCTAACATTTAATATTTTATGAAAAATACTAAATTATAATTATAAATTGTTTTATTTTCAAATATTTAAGTAAATTATATTTTTGGTAGTTCAAATATTTTATAATTTATAAAGAAAATAGAAAGGTATACCCAAGAATCAAATATATTTTTTAGATGAAATTAAAAAAAATAAAAGTTAAAAATTAAAAATATTATTTCAATGTTTTTATGAATGGACAATATAGTGATACACAATTTGTTTAGAACATTGGTAACTAAAAATTAATTCTTATTTATAAAATTTGGACTTTTTCATATATTTCACATAAAACAAATTTACAAATAACATAAATGTTAAAGTGATGCAGGTGGATATTGGTGGCCATCCACCAAGTCCACTAGGACCCCACCATTGTTTCTTTCAATTTTTCAGTTTCCTTAATTGTAGCACAATTTACTATTTTTAGCAGTTTTTCGGGCCCTGAGCTTCTGGAGCCATTTTGAAGCCCTGAACGACATTTTTTGGGAAAACTGGGAGCAACATGGACCCACGGGCCCATGTTGCTCTTCCCAAAGTTGTAGTTCTTAGATAGATCTTTATAATGAGATATTGTACGTGTCAAATAGAGATCGTATGCCAAAGTTACAACCCCGGGTAGTTGATGTACCAATTTACCCAAATGGGGCCCACAGTTTGGCGTTTCATCTTTTAGGGTTAGGTTTTTGTATGTTTAGGGTTTTCCCATGTTTCTCAACAATAAACAGGCCTTCGAGCCTTATTGTAACACAGTTTAGAGGCATGTAGCTACCACATCTCTTCTGAGAGGTAAGCTATCATTGCCCTAGCTAGTTTATTTTCATTGTTGTTTGTAAGCATATTTATGTATTTTACATTAAGGAAATGAAGTATTATTTCTGCTGCATCTCTTTGTTTATGGTTATCTTTGTAATTTAATGCATTCATGTTTAAATCTGGATCAATGGTATCAGAGCGGTTTTCTTTTTCTCTTTTTTTCTTTGCATGTCCCCAACGAGGTCGGGATATAAGTAGTTAGGGTTTGAACTAGTCGAACCTTTACAAGACTAGCCTCGTAAATCGTCACAACCTCCCATGGCAGATGAGAAGAAAGATGAGGGGGTAGGATATCCTATCAAAATCTTTCTCAAAGAAGCCCTCGAACGACAAAGGAACGTGATAATGGATAGCTTTGCCCAGATCCTTCAATGGTTACGCAGAGGCTTCCAGTAGCTACTCTGGAAATGCCACTCCCTTTAAGGTACAAGTTATTTTTGAAATCCTCATATTCAAGGGTTAGATAGACGCAGATGTCGTAGATAAATGGTTAAATATGCTAGAGGGTTATTTTTCTGTTCATGAATTTGCAAGTCGGGAAAATATTGTTTTTGGTCTTCTCAAAGTAGCCCCCCACGTTAAGGACTGGTGGGAAACCTATTGTGAGCAGAAGGATGAAAATACTGGCTCACTATTTTTAGTCGCACCCACCTCGAATTCATTCCAGGATGCCATCAAGGAGCAGTACTACGCTATCGGAAGCTATGAGGATCAATACATAAAGTGGACGACACTGTGGTAGGGAAGGGACGAAGACATGCCAAAGTTTACCAATATTTTCCATACCCTTCGCACAAAGTTGGGTATCAAGGATTCAGGGTAGCATTCGATACTCAAATACCACGGCTGCCCACATAAGTACATCCAGGAAGAAATAGAATTCTTGAACATCTCCTTGCTCAGCACAGCATACCGATATGCCGTCAAGGTCAAGTGAAGGTTTAAACATAAGAAGCAAGACTTTGGAGCTGCGAATCTGAAGCAAGCGAAAGGTGCCCCCAAACTGTAGAACAAAGGACAAAGCCAAGGTGGTGTGGCCCAAGACAACCTGCCAAATCTGCAAGCAAAGAACAATGCCAGAAAGCCGAAAAAGGACACGGGAAAATGGTGTGAGTTTAATAAGAGCTCCACTAACAACAGAAGTGAGTGTTGGGCCAAGCAATCATTGATGGCTGAGCTAAAGGTTTTAGAATCAGATGCATGCTCCAACTCAGAGTCAAAACCTGAGAAGGGGAATAACAGAGGGAAGCAGATTATTGATTCGGAGCCTAATGCCACCGTTGCCACCACGAATATCCAGAGGAGGAGGAGCATCTCTTCCATTCCCAGATGTAGGTAAAGGGATCCCCGCTACAATTCATTGTCGAGAGTGGGAGCCAAAAGAACCTCATTTCGGCAGAGGTCATGAAGCAGCTAGGCTTACCAACCACAGCACATCGACAACTGTACACCATCAGGTGGATTCACCAAGGACGAGATCTTTGTGTGAGCCAGCAGTGTCACCTTCCATTCAACATCAAGCCCTTCAAGGATGAGGTATTGTGTGAAATTGCTCCCCTTGAAGTTTTTGATGTACTTTTAGGACAACCATACTTGTGGAAGCGACATGTTGTGTATGAATCAAGGCCCCATGCTGTTATTATTACTTTGGGAAATAAGTTGTAGAGGATACCAGAAGTAGCACCACCTATTATCATCTCTTTGGTTAATACAAAACAATGCTTTAAACTCATTTCCAAAACTGGCAAATTTGTTTTCTTGATGATACGCCCTCAAGAAAAGAAGAAGACGGTGGCCACAACCTCTAGACAGGGCCCCTCCGCACAATAACTAAAGATGGACAAGGTCATGGATGAGTACGAGGAAATCTTCACCTCCCCCGTAGGGGTTCCTCTGCACTATCAGGTCAAACACTCCATTGATTTTACCCCAGGTGCGTCACTGCCCAATGGACCAATCTATGAGTGCTCTCTTCTGGAGAACGATGAAATCAAGAGGAAGATTCAGGAGATGCTACAGAAGGTCACATTCATTCGAGTTCATTGCCCTATGGGAGCCCAATTGTGTTGGTACAGAAGAAGGATGGGACTTGGAGACTCTGTGTTGACTATCAAGTGCTGAATAGGATCACTGTCCGTAATAGGTACCCAATCCCACAGATTGATGACCTCCTAGACCAATTGAAGAGGAAAAAATATTTCAGGAAGATCGATTTGAAGTCAAGATATTACCAGGAACCAATCAAACCCTCCGATGTGTGGAAGATTGCCTTCAAAGCCAAGGAGGGCCTTTTCGAATATTTGGTTATTCCTTTTGGATTGACGAATGCTCCTCCAACCTTCATGAGGCTAATGGATGATTTCTTGCATCCATTCACCAACTAATTTTTAGTGGTATACTTGGATGACATCCTAATCTTCAGCCAGAACTAGGAAGAGCACCTCCACCACATCCAACAGGTTCTCCAAACACTGCGGCAACACAAGTTATGTGCCAATTTGGAGAAACGTACTTTTGGCATGACCTAGTTTCAGTATCTGGGATACATTATTGATGAACATGGGGTGCATGTGGATCCATCCAAGATCCAAGTCATTCGGGATTGGCCCTCTCCAACCACTCTAACAGAGCTCCACAAATTTCTAGGTCTTGCCAACTTCTACCGCAGGTTCATGTTGGGATTTTCTCATATCACTTAGCCCTTGAGTCAAGTCACCAAAGGAGGAGAAAAATCAAAATTCTTTTGGTCTAAATCTCAACAGAAGGCATTCACAGGGTTGAAAGATCACCTTTGAATGGTACCATTGCTCACATTGCCAGACCTGCAACAACCATTTGAGGTCGAGACATATGCCTCTCTCTATGCTATTGGGGCAGTCCTTACTCAACATGAGCATCCAATGGCATATCACAGTGAAACACTTTCAGACACAGTCTGGAAGTTCCCACTTATTACAAAGAGATGTATTCCACTATGCAGGCCTTCCGACAATGGAAACATTACATTTTGGGGAAGGAAACGGTCATCCACATAGACCACCGACCCCTCCAGTTCATACAAACCCAGTGGAGATTGCAAAATGATCGCCATCAGAAGTGGTCCACATATCGACAACAGTTCCATTTGAATATCAAGTATAAGAAGGGAAACGACAATAATGTTGCAGATTGCCTCAGTTGACCACCAATCATGGCATTAAACACCGTGCTCAACTCTTATGGGCACAAGACTTCTCATTGGCCACTTCTCTACAAAAGCGACCCAAAATTCAGCCACACATATCAAACACTCTTGGAGGGTTGGCATGTTCCAAAGTTTCACCTCCAGGATGCCTTGTTATGCCACCCGGGTCACCTATGTGTTCCTTTAAGCGAGCATGCTAAGATGATTTGGGAAGCACACTACAGTCGAGCTATTGGTCACTTCGAGATCAAGAAATGGTGGAAGTAGTACCAAAGTATTTCTCTTGGCTGAATCTTCGACAGGATGTCGGGAAATACATTAGATCATGCACTGCCTATGCCATTGCCAAATAGACTATTAAGAATCAAGGCCTCTATACCTTGCTGCCTACCACTAGTCGAACTTGGGAATCCATCTCCATGGATTACATGTTAGGCTCTCCTTCCATTAAGTATGGAAACAACTATGTTTTTGTGGTCGTCGACAAGTTCTCAAAGATGGCCATTATGGTGGCCTGCAAGAAGAATATCACAACAAAAGCCATTGCTAAACTCTTCTTTGAACTACTGTGGGTACAATTTGGATCCCACAGTCTATCATCTCAGATCGGAACAACAGGTTCCTGAGTACATTTTGATCCAGTCTCTCGTCGATGCTGGACACCAAACACACTAAGTCCACAGCCTTCCGTCCCCAAACTAATGACCAAACAAAGGTTGTCAACAGGATGATTGTACACATTTTGCACATGTACAACACAAATCATCCATGTACATGGGATGAGAGCCTCTTCTATGTTCAACACAGCTACAACCGTGCTCTCCACAGCTTGACTGGCCACAACCCTTTTCAGGTGGGTTTGGGATTCCAACCACTATGTCCCATTTATGTGGCCATGCCATTTTCAGCTACTCACGTAGATTTGGCTCATGCCCATTCCAAAACAGGTAAGGCAAACAACTTCATTGATGACATCCAACATATTCACGAGCAGGTCCTTGACATTTTTGGAGAAACCAAATGCTAGGTACAAGTAGTGACATGATAAGCATCGAGTGCCACACAAGTTTCAGGTGGGTGACAAAGTCTGGTTGCATTTGCAAAAGGAATGCCTTATTGGAGCCTATCGGAAACTCAGACCACTCCGATATGGTCCTTACACCATTACCAAGGTTATGGGATATAATGCACTTGAGCACAACATTCCCCTATTCCTTAGCCTGCACCGAGTGTTCAATGAGGACCACCGTCGGCCATACTTTCCACCAATACTAGACACATCCGACATTGTAGAACAACTCACACTCATAGAGTCAAATCCAAATTGCATGGAACAAGCTACAACTGATTAGATCATGGACACACAGATCAAGCACACTCGCTTGTAGAATATCCAATTGTATTAATTTGTCAAAGCAGTTCAACTCCTTCACTAGGGCAAGTGGCTGACTAGGGACCAAGTTCAGCAGAAGTTTCCTCATCTCATGGCAGAACTCAATGCAATGGGCACCATTTCTTCCTAAGGGGGGAGGAATCATCTAGGTGGATATTGGTGGCCAGCCACCAAGTCCACTTGGACCCCCACCATTATATCTTTCAGTGTTTTAGTTTCCTTAATTGTAGTACAATTTACTATTTTTAGTATTTTTTTGGGTCTTGAACTTCTGGAGCCATTTTGAGACCCTAAATGACGTTTTTGGGGAAACCTGGGAGCAAAATGGGCCCATCCACCAATGTTGGTCTTCCCAAAGCTGTAGTTCTCGTATAGATATTTCTAACGAGACATTGTATGCGTCAAACGAAGATCATATGCCAAAGTTATGACCCCGGGAAGTTGATGTACCAATTTACCTAGATGGGGCCCACAGTTTGGCGTTTCATCTTCTAGGGTTAGGTTTTTGGATGCTTAGGGTTTTTCCATGTTTCTCAACAATAAATAGGCCTTCGAGCCTCATTGTAACATAGTTCAGAGGCATGTAGCCACCACATCGCTTCTTAGAAATAAGCTACTATCGCCCTAGCTGGTTTATTTCCATTGTTGTTTGTAAGCATATTTCAATATTTTACATTAATGAAATGAAGTATTATTTCCGCTGCATCTTTGTGTTTATGGTTATCTTTGTAATTTAATGTATTCCTGTTTAAATCTGAATCATAAAAATAATTTCCATAAATAATCAATACACCTAATAAATAAGAAATTTTATATTCAAACTAAAAAGAAACTAATTATTTCCTTAATGGTAAAACTCAAATTATTATACAACTATGCTAATTTTATAATAAAACTTAGAAAAGCTAATTATT
>APFE031701096.1:0-28123 GCA_000404065.3 Pinus taeda | reverse complement strand
AAAGATATCGCATTGATAATTAAATTCATATATTATTATTACATATAAAAAATTACATGAAATCGTTGGTCAAATATGAATACTTCATATCTCATTACTCAACCATCACAGAGAAACCCAATAGCTTTGACACCAGAAACATGAATAAAAAATCATTGCACTTATTCGTATCATATAAGCAGAAAATAAATACATTATGAAAACCATTACTTTACAGCTTAATCTAAAGAGCTTATGAATTAAATTTTAGCAAGATTATAATAAAACTTTGCAAATTTTTTTGAAATTTTAAGTTAAAGTAGTTTAGGATATGGAAATGTAGTATTCCAAATATTATTGATAATTCTAAATTCATTTCCACCCTTCAAAAAATTCAAACACTCAATATTCTCCAAAAATCTTTATAGCATCATTCAAAAACTCAATCTTTATAGCATCAATAAACGACGCCTTACTTTATTATATAAGAGAGGAAGAAAAACATATTATCTTGTTAGAAGAGAGGAAGGAAAACATATTAAATCATTAGAAGAGAGGAAGGCCAACAAAATAACACAGATTAGTCGAATCCATATGAGATGGCCAGGGGAAAATCCCATTGAAATCAGGTAGCATCCATCCTATTTGTGGGCCATGTCTCGCTTAAGTTATGAGCTATTGATGACACTGCATTTACGACGAATTTCTCCCTCATTGCCTATTAGTTCAATAATCATTCCCATATTTACCATGGAAAAGCCAAAGTTTTGCTCCCACGAGCACAAGTTATAGCTCCCAGCACTTGTGGTGACTACAGTTGCTATGTTTGGATCAGTAAGCAATGATGCATCGGACATAAAAAAGTTGCGCTTCATTTTAAAGTCGTTGTATTATAGATTGTCGAGAGTTTCAGACCTAAAAATATCCATGAACACTGTTGTGATGTTGTTGTTTGGGCTTCCCTGAGGACACTTCTCCTTGAGGAGTGCAACATACTTGGGATCAAGAGATGGGTCTGTCGGAATAGTGGTGATGAAGTTGTAGAGCCTGCTCACGAATAATGTGTAGTGAGAGACACCAGTTGAGTGTGCTCCTACATGCATGGACCCACTGATGGATGAACATTACAAACTACAATTATGAATATTCAAATTACAACATTTTTATTAACCATTGGAACTCTTAATTCCCGATATGATATATGGTTACTCTTTTACTCAAGTGTAACTTATCTTATAGAAATGCAAGGAATTACTTCACAAACATAGACATACCAACATAAATACATTCACAATACTTTGTATGCACCTGACAGTATAACCATGTCCTTCTAGGATAGACCTTTGGATGCAAAACTCTGTATCAACTGGCATACATTGAAGGTAGGGGCAGGTATATTTGTGGTGACTTCTGAAGCCAGTGAAATAATTCCATCCCTTCGTCCAGCAGGAACATCCCAGCCGGGAGGATATTGATATGGTGATGCCTACAATCGGTTATAAAAGAATTAATTGCTGCTCAACATTGTTTTGCCGCTAACAGTAATTGAATATGTTCTTGAGTTAAATTAGAATACACATTATCGCTTGCTTCGGTAACATATAAATGGTAAATATAGTTATATTTGAATGTTGTCTTTACAATGGTAACTACATAGTCATTTGTATTCTTTTATAATGTTATTTGAAACATTCGAGGAGAGAATATTGAAATAGTTTATTTACTGTATTCAACATGCCTGTATTTACATGAGCAAACGACTCCAATATGTGATATGCTTACCAGATTTGCACTACCTCTAGCAACAAATGCTAGGATATCTACACAGGAAACAATGTTTGGGAAGATGGTCTCGAATCTCGATTTTGATATGTCAATCACATCAAATCCATGAAGGCTCGGGTTGTTAATATGACTATCTTTCTCAACAGTGTTGTTGGCCATGGAATCAATGAGAACAGAACCACCCCATCCCTGAAAGCGCACATAATTTCAACATTAAAACAGATTATAACTTGTAATTGCTTTAGAATTGGACTGATTTGTAGATTGAGAGTAGATGCTGATAACATAAAATGATTAGCGGAGGCACATATATGTAGATGGATAGGGATAGAGATAAAGAGGAACATATATTGATATTCCTTTATGATATTGAGTGTGAAACGTCTGAAAAATAGCAGAAAGCATTATGAAGGACCATGAATACTTGCATTTTCAGAATTTTTGGGTGTTGATATATTATTACAATTATAATGATGGAATACTGAATTCTACCTTAGGAAACAGTCATGGAAGTGCATTCTGATGAGTCCAAGAGCTACTTCTTGACTCTTTAGGAATGCATCTCTCACAACCTCGAACACAGTGGATTCGGCTTTTGGACAACTGTAATCATAGAAAACCACTTCAAGATGTTAAGTGTGAAGCCAAATTCACGCAGGATTCTAGATCCTTCTAGATCATATCTTTCTAGATCTCCATGATTGTAGATCTTTCTACACTGCCATTAGTTTCTAGATCATTCCAGATCTCCATCTGAATCACATACAGGATTCTAGATCCTTCTTTTGCCTCTATACATTTGTAATTTCTCTGGCCAAAGCAAGCAAGAAAGCCAAAGCTCAGGCCTGTTATGTAATGAAAGGTGATTTCTACTCTCCAGTGATTGTTTTATCTATTTCATTGTTTCTGACTGAGTAATCTACTCTTGTTGTTTCTCCATTTGTCTGTCTTTGAAATTATTCTTTGCTATTGTCGTCTAAGTCTCTGTGTAAAAATCTGTTACATGTTATATATGCTCTGGTCTAACAACTGGTATCAGAGCCAAAGGTCTTGAGTTCGAAACACATCTGTCTCATGTTGAGATGCGAGATTGTTGTGCTCCCCGTTAATGGCAGTGTTGATCCAACGCTCTCGTGTGTTTCGTGGCATGTGCTTAAATCTAGCGATGTGTTTGTTTACTAACACCTGCGGGTTTTGGTGTAATGACAATCGTGTCTCCTACAACTGGTATCGGAGCTAGGGTCGAATATCTCCTGTGCAAGCTGCTTAGTGCCATCGCCTTACTTTGGTAGTGTTACCCCTGAAGCGGTTGAAGGATCTATCTAGGAAATAGCCGAGGAACGCTGGAACTAAAATACAGTTGCTGCAAGAAAAACAAGGTCATAGATCTATGTTAAAACATGTTGCTGGAGTTTGAAACGTGGAGATCCGTGGAGTTGGTTGTTACCCCTAAAGCTGTTGAAGGATCTGTCCAGGAAATAGCTGAGGAATGTTGGAACTAAAAGACAGTTGCTGCAAGAAAAACAAGGTCGTGGATCTATGTTAAAACGTGTTGCTGGAGTTTGAAATGTGGAGATCCGTGGAGTTTGGAGTTAAAAAATGGTGTTCGTAAGTTTTTTTTCACATCAATTTTGCACGTATATGTCAAGTTTTTTCACAAACCAACATATGTATGTGTAAAATGTGAGATCAATAAATTAGCCGCCTGTACCTGTCCTTACTTGCTGTTGAGGAGCTGAAGGGACCGGGGTGACTGTACCTGTCCTTACTTGCTGTTGAGGAGCTGAAGGGACCGGGGTGATAGAATAAGGCAGGGACGGATCCATGTCCGACTAGGTGGAAGGTGCCCATATCCATATGTGTTTTTCGAACCTAAGTAAGCAGTAGTAGCTCCGGTAAGCGAAGCAATCATGATCATTGCACCGGTTGCTTGATACGGCTATTGAGTTTATCCGACATAGACTTTGACACACGCAGCCTCACCCCCACAAGTGGGAACACTTCGAAGTTATAGTTTAATATGACTACTTGGAACACTACCAAATGCCAGAACTATTCGAGGCTAATCCACCAAGCTTCTTGGAACAACAGCATTTGTCGGAACAAAGCTTAAACATTATATATGTTTTATATATTGATTATGAAACATAAGTAGTCATATGTTGGAATTTTGAAAAGTATATCTTAAAAAGGAGCAGGAATTTTGAAAAGGGTATTTTAAAAGGAGAATGAGTAATAATTAAACTTTTACTTTTAAGTGGAGTTTTTGTGTTTTGGGGCTTGAATTTGATTGAAAATGGAGACAACAGTTACAGATATGGAGAAGTTGAGCGGGGCTAATTTTGCCCTATGGAAATCAGAGATGGAGGATATACTGATTTTAAGGATCAGTATTTGCCGATTGAGGGCACAACGAAGAAACCCTCATCGATGAGAAATGAAGAGTGGAATAAGCTAGATAGAAAGACAATTACAACAAGCTGCCAATATTTAGCAAAGAATGTGTACTTCAATGAGTCTAGAGAAAAGACGACAGAAGGATTATGGAAGAAGCTCCATGATCTATATGAGAGGAAAATGGCATCAAAAAAAGTGTTCTTGATGAAGAAGCTTTATAATCTCAAAATGAAGGAGGGTGCTTAAGTTTCTATGCACTTGACTACATTTAATATTATTAGTAATCAACTTGCCTCTATTAAAATAATTTTAGATGATGAAATTAGAGCTATTTTTCTAATTTGAACTATGCCAGAGAGCTGGGAAAATTTAATTGTAGCTATGAGCACTTCAACAACTATAGGGACCCTAAAGCTTGATAATGCCAGCAACAATTTAATGAATGACGAGCTATGATGCAAGTTAATTGCGGAAAACTAGGGAGGAGATGCTCTTGCTCTAGCTGATCATGGTAGGAGAATGGATCGAGGTTGGCAAGGGCAATCAAGATCGAGAGGCTGATAAAAATCAAGGAGAGGCAGAATCATCTTCTTTCATTGTGGAAAACCTGGGAACATGAAGAAAGAATGTCAATACTAGAAGAAAGGATAAAAGGGTCAAAGACCGTCCAGTACAAGTCACAAGTCATCCAACACAAATGAAGGTGAGACTACTGCTATAGCCACAAATGGTCATGTGTTGTTTATTGTTTCAGTAGAGGATGCATATGTATATACATCTAGAAGTAGCTTTGATTGGATGCTTGACTTTGGGGCATCTCCCCATGTAAGCCCATGCAAAGATAGTTTTGTTTCATATAATCCTAGTGATTATGATAGAGTGCATTTGTGGAATAATCATTTTTGCAGTATAGTTGGAGTGGAAGATGTCCAGATCAAGATGAAAGATGGACATGACATATTGATGAAACAGGTCAGGCATGTACCAGAAATGCACATGAGTTTAATCTCTATGGGATGACTAGATGATGAAGGCTATTCAACAAGCTTTGGAAAAGGATGCTGGAAAATTAGCAAAGGTGCATTGGTCGTGGCCAAAGGACCCAAGACAGGAAAATTATACACATTGAAGAAACTAATAGGAAAATCATATTTGGCTGCTATCACAAAACAAATAAATTCAGCAGATCTGTGGCATAAGCATTTGGGTGACACGAGCGAGAAGGGCTTAAAAATCCTTGTTGGTAAAAAATTATTGCCAGGTTTGAAATCCTACAATCTTGATCTCTGTGAGCATTTTATATATTGTAGACAAAGAAGGGTTTCATTCCTTATAGGTGGCCAAGTTAGAAAGAAAAATGTGTTAGAATTGGTACATTAAGATGTGTTTGGGCCCGTTAACATCAAATCATTAGGAGGAGCATCATATTTTGTAACATTTATAGATGATGCATCGAGGAAGGTTTGGGAATATCCTATGAAAAATAAAAGTGAAGTGAACATATAATGGTGGAGAATATTGCTCAAATGCATTTAAGGGATATTGTAACAGGTTTGGCATAAAGCATGAGAAGACTGTGCCTAGTACTCCGGAACATAATGGTGTCACAAAAGGATGAATCACACAACTATGGAAGATGTGTGAAGTATGTTGTCCAATCCTGGTTTGGAGAAAATTTTTTGGGCTAAAGCAACCATGACTACTTGCTACCTCATAAATAGATCTCCAACTATAGTGTTAGATGGCGATATCCCTGAAGAAGTTTGGACTGGTAAGAATTTGAATTATTCTCACTTGAAAATCTTTGGATGTGAAGCATTTGTACATATTCCCAAAAAAAATAGAACTAAGCTAGATGATAAATCAGTGAAATACATTTTTTTGGGATATGCGAATGAATATTTTGGTTATTGTCTATGGGATCCAGTCAAACATAATATTATTAGAAGCAAGTATGTTATATTTAATGAGTCAGAAATGTTCAAGAGGGTTGTAGGTGAGTTGAAGGTCAAGAAGGTTATTGACAGGTTTGGAGAGCAGTAGGAAAACATACCACCAATACAAGAAAATGAACAACAAATTCAGGAGCATGAAGAACAACAAGTGGAAAATGATGAACAACAAGAAGAAGGAACCTTGGAGGAACCTTTGCAGGAGATTCAACCTAATAATGCATAACCACAGTTGGTTCATAGATCTTCTAGGCCTCATAAGCCTTCACAAAGGTATCCTCCTTCAAACTATATTTTATTGATTGATGAAGGTGAACCTATTTGTTTTCAAGAAGCTTGTAAATTTGAGCACAATAAAGAATGAAAGAAAGCAATGGAAGAAGAAATGAACTCTTTGTAGGAAAATAAAAATTGGGAGTTGGTAAACCTCCCAAAAGGTAGAAAGGCTCTACAAAACAAATGGGTTTATAGGATTAAGCATGAAGGTGATGAAAAGAAGAAGAGGTAGAAAGAAAGGCTAGTGGTGAAAGGTTTGTCCCAAAAAGAAGGTATTGACATCACTGAAATTTTCTCACCTATTGTTAAAATGTCATCCATTACAGTCATTCTTGGTCTAGTTGCTACTTTAGACCTAGAATGTGAACAGTTAGATGTGAAAACTGCATTCCTTCATGGTGAATTGGAGGAAGAAATTTATATGGAGTAGCCAAAAGGCTTCATAGAAAAAGTCAAAGAAGGCCTTGTTTGTAGGTTGAAGAAGAGTTTCTATGGGTTGAAACAGGCACCTTGACAATGGTACAAGAAATTTGATTCATTCATGTTGTCACATGGTTTTCAGAGGTTGGAAGCTGACCATTGTGTCTATATCAAGAGAAGTATATCATATTATTTTTATATGTGGATGAAAAGTTGATTGTTGGGCATAATAAGAATAAAATCAATAGGTTGAAGAAAGATTTGGGTAGCAAATTTGTAATGAAGGATTTGGGACAAGCACAACAGATATTGGGCATGCGGATTATGGGTGACAAGAAAAGACAAAAGGTTGTGGTTGTCACAAGAAAAATATATCAAGAAGGTGCTTAATAAGTTTACTATGAAGGATGCCAAGCTAGTTGGTACACCCCTTGCAACCCACTTCAAGTTGAGCACTAAATTATGTCCTAGTAATGATAAGGAGAAAGAAGAGATGAGAAAGATTCCTTTTGCTTTAGCAGTTGGCAGTTAGATGTATGCCATGGTATGCACACGACTAGATATTGCATATTTAGTTGGAGTAGTGAGTAGGTTCCTTGCCAATCTAGGCAAACAACATTGACAAGCAGTAAAATGGATTTTGAGGTATCTCAATTGTACAGGTCATTATTGTTTATGTTTTGGTCATGACGAGACTATGCTTGAAGGATTTACAAATGTAGACATGGCTGTAGATATGGATACCAGAAAGTCCACTGTAGGTTATTTGTATACATTTGCAGGTGCAATAGTATCTTGGGTGTCAAGGCTATAAATAATAGTAGCCCTCTCTACAACAGAAGCAAAGTACAAAGATGCAACAGAAGCTTGTAAAGAGATGTTGTGGATGCAACAATTCCTAGGAGAGATAGGAATAAAGTAGGACAAGTATGTGTTATATTGTGATAATCAGACTGCCATTCACTTGGCGAAAAACCCAACATTTTGTTAAAAAATGAAGCACATTGACTTAAGATACCATTCGATGCTACATGTGTTGGAGGAAGAGCAATTATCCTTGGAAAAGATCCATATAGATAGGAACCCTGTTGATATGCTCACTAAGATTCTACCACGAAATAAACATGAGTTATGTAGAGGCATGGTAGACTCAGTGTGACTTGATTCATGACTCATATTTGGCTTCAAGTGGGAGAATGTTAAGTGTGAAGCCAAATTCACACAGGATTCTAGATCCTTCTAGATCAGATCTTTCTAGATCTCCAAGATTCTAGATCTTTCTACAGTGCCATTAGTTTCTAGATCATTCTAGATCTCCATTTGAATCACATACAGGATTCTAGATCCTTCTTCTGCCTCTATAAATTTGTAATTTCTCTATCCAAAGCAAGAAAGAAAGCCAAGGCTAAAGCCTGTTATATAATACAATGTGATTTCTATTCTCTAGTGGTTTTTTTATTGATTTCGTTGTTTCTGACTGAGTAATCTTGTTGTTTCTCCATTTTTCTATCTCTCAAATTATTCTTTACTATTGCCATCTAAGTATCTGTGTAAAAATATACTACTTGCTATATATGATCTGGTCTAACACAAGAGCCCCATTAACACCCACTGCTAAACCAACGCAAAGCAATAAACCCAGAACGACAGAGTATTCATCAGTCTTCACCGTCGGTCTTCACCATTTCCATTTCAGTACTCATGGAAACTACACTATCATGGTTTGAATATGATCAAACACTTATATAGTTAGTAAATAATAATTATAGAGCCAATAGGAAATTCCAGATGAAAAATAAGTTTGCACCTAGCTAACACAATTAAGAGGCTAATGGTTTATTGATAACCTACAGAAATCGAATTTCGTGATGTCAGGGATGGATGCAGAGCTTTGATTCTAAGTATTAGCACTTTGCATAAACATTCGAAGCTATTCATGTATTTATAGTATGTTGTGTAAGAAAAAAAAATGGGTGAGGGTACTCGGGCGATATCCCACGTGATTGGGACAACACGTTATTAACCTCCCCACTTGGGTTTAACCCATAAGATACATGATGCGTTGCTCTCTATTGGACACTTGGTAATATAATGCTTCTTCTGAGGGGTTTACCTCCCCTCATTTAGAGAAAAACTTGGTGAAAAGACATCAACCTTCATCAGATACATCCATTCCCGATAGGAAAAATGTCGATATGTTGTTATGAAGATGTGGTGTAACCATTCCGAATAGATTTTGCAAATGTCAAACTTGAATGGAGTCGGTAAAAAAGGTCACTAATAGATTTCTGTGTAAGCATCCCGAACAGTTTTCTATAAGTAATTTGGAACCTTAATGTTATCAAACCAAATGGGTTTTCCATCACATAGCAGGAAACTTAATGCACGTTTTGATGTCATCAACGTACATTTAATTATTATTTATTATTTTTTCTCTGAAAGGTCACTGCAGAGGAATCGCTACCTGCTACTTAGGCTAAGTCGTCCTCAACACTTTTTAAATACCAATGAGTCTCACAGCGCTCAATGAATTTTTTTTGCATCTTTCTCCAGTACTAAAAGTATTATATTACTTTATTATCAACTGGTTAGATTTAGACAAACCATTGGCTGTAAGCACAAATCAGGTAATGTATTAGTTAGACATAAAAAAAATATATGTAAGAAACTCTACTTACTTTTCGAGTGTCACCCATTGTGTCATTGTTGAACAAAGCCCTTTCCAAATCGGAGCCTTTTATATGATAACTACTTAAACATTGCCCCAGATATCTCCCACAGTGTTGCGCTCCCCGTTAATGGTAGTGGAAGGATAATCCAATGCTCCCCATGTGTTTCGTGGCACGTGCTTATGTGTTTCATGGCATGTGCTTAAATCTAGCGATGTGTCTGTTTACTAACACCACCTGTGGGTTTTGCTATAATGATAATCATGACTCCAACAAGTGGTATCGGAGCAAAACGTATCGAGTTCGAAACACACCTAGCTTACATTGGGGGGGAGATTGTTGCGCTCCACATTCATGGTGGTGGAAGGATAATCCAATGCTCCCCATGTGTTTCGTGGCATGTGCTTATGTGTTTCGTCGCATGAGCTTAAATCTAGTGATGTGTCTGTTTACCAACACCTGCAGGTTTTGGTGTAATGGCAATCGTGACTCCAACGCACAGATCTCACCAACGAAAAATAAAATATTTTCTAACAGATCCCAGTAGTGACAAATAAAATATTTTATAACCATAAACAAATGAAATGAGTGAGTATCTCTTTCAAGTTCACCCAATCATTGGAGGTAAGCACTAATATCGTGAGAGACAATTGAAATTTTTGTGAATCTTTCAAGCAGTGAGCACTAATATCTGGTTAGTTTTAATTAAACTGCATTATGGTTATGTTAGATTTTATAGTATTTGGTTTAATATTAGGGTTTAATGTTGTGACATTAGAATGATACTTCAACCTATCCAACCTCACAATGTGAAAACCATTGTCGTAATGTCACAATCAATGAGACCATCATTCTTATAATGTTACATTAAATTGAAATTTATTCAATATCGCATTGTGATATTTCAAAATTAGAGTTTAATATTAATTGTAGGGTTCATAACATTATTCTTAGGGTTTATAATTTAATCCTATTATTTGTAATATTAACCTTAAGGTTTATAATATTAGTCTTAAGGTTTAATATTAATCTTAGTATTTATAATATTAATCATAGGGCTTTTAATCTTAAAGTCTTTAATCTCTGATGGGGGTGGAAATCTCAAGGCGACTCGGAGTCATGTTAATCCATTTTAAATGTTAATCATGCAAGTTGGAGTACATTTAGGAGTGTGGTAGTACTCAAACCAATATGTTCATGTGAGGGAAGATGACGACGAATGAAGGCATTGAAGCTTGTGTAGGAGGTTCAGGTGCTACATAAGATGCAACATGGGCACCATCATGCTTATATTCTATTTAGGGTGTGGAGAAGGATAAGAAACTCATCATAGTGTTTACAAAGTCTTGTCCTTTGTAAGTTGTTGGAGATTTAATTGTGAGGAACAATGTGACTTTGCTCGCAATTGAGGAGACAAGAGATTGCAAAAGTCTATTGGGCATATCACTACTCCTCATCCCACCTTGTAATCTCTTTGGTGCTTGCCATAATCAAAATTTATTTCAGTACATCTCAGGGGTTGTGTGTGGTCTGAAAGTTTCCTTAGGTTGTTGTTTGATTGGAATATCACCCTTTATGGCATGTTTGTTAGTGGTATTAGAGTGGCCATAGAACCTGCAAGCACGTCTCACCCACAAAGAAGGAGGAGCATTGCTTTGGTTGCTCATTTTCAGCCTGTCTCCCCACCTCCATCCTTGATTTTGTCTCGAGATTTTTTCATTGTGTCAGTGTCTTGTTCATGGTTAGCTCCTAGTTGTAGTTTCCAAAATCTATTATTGGGGTGGTTTGGCTCTTGGTGATGGAATTTGGGGGTGTCTATTCGAATTTTGGTGCTGTGTTATTTTCCAGTGATGGTTCATAATTTTGGTCTCAAGTTTCCTCATTCGTGTTCATGTCTTTATTAGCAGGATGGGATTTTTGAAATTTCACCTAACAAGCATGCCTGGTGTTGGAATTTGTGAATGATTCTCAGTCTTAGTTCCTGTGTAGTGTTGGCAGAGGGGCAATGGTGGTCAGCAACTATAGGAGGAGCCACGATTTGCCTAGATTGGGAAGCATTACGTGGTTCTATGAGGGAAGCACTCTTTGGAGGTTCTTTTGTGTTACTTTCTTCCATAGCTCCTAAACGAAGATCTCGATTGGTTCTTGATGATAGAAATAAGGCCCTTGAGCCTTCTCTGAGAGGACAACATCAGGGCAAGGCGACATGATCCAGAAGTTAAGCTAGGACTAGGGAAGTACGAGCTTCAGGGTCTCGTAGAGGTCGTAAGCCATTACAAAGGATGGGTGTAAAATCCCCACATGGTGTTGAAGCTCATCCAAGATAGTCTGTGAAAGCTTCGTTCGAAATCTTTGAGAAGAACTGAAGAGAGGAGCACGAGGCCTTGATGATGGCCCTCATCCCGATTCAGTGTTTTTAGTGTCATTTGAGGGAACATGTAGTGGTGTTCTGGTGTGGGCATACTCGGCTCCTCAACAAACTAGACCACTTTAGGGATTTGTTGGTACACTTGGAGCCACATGTTCGTTTTGCTCACTTCCCTCCCCATCCAACAGGGATTGGGGCAGATAATTGAACTTTTGTCAATTTTGACGATTGACTATTTCCATTGGTGTTTTGTTGATTTTGATGGTTTTTTGGCATCCTTAGCCTTTGAGGTTAAGTTCGACTAGATTGTATACTTTCTGGAATTCTTGTCATGGTTAGTTAACTATGGTCAACATACCGTGTGAGGGAGATAGGAATATAATTATCTAGAATATCGATGTAAGTATTAACATTTGTAGTCAATAGAAGTAACTAATTTACAAAAAAAAGAGATTTTAATATTAATCCTAAGATTTATAATAATAGTAATAGGGTTTATAACCATAGGGTTTAGAATATTAATATAAGAGTTTATAATCCTACGATTTAATATTCATCCTATATATGGTAATTATAGTATATCAACATTAATTAGTATAACTATAATACTAATACTAATAATAATAATAATTATATAATTATTATGATTATATATTAATTAATGTTAATATTACTATTAAATCCATAGCATACTGGCTTATTTATGTATATCAACCACATTTACTAATGTGGTTGTGCATGTGACTGATATACACGTGTGGACATGTATCAAGCACATTTATTGATGTGGTTGTGCTAGTTATGAAATTTTTTTTTGTATAACCCAATATGACGGAGATGTGTAATTTTTTCGTTGCTACATTTGAAATGTGTCCCTTTTAAAATACATTTTTAAAAAATATTCCTTTTTAAAAACAACAATGTGCACTGTAATAAGAAACCAAAATGAATATACATATTTAGTTAGTTTTAATTAAAAGCATTATAACTCTCAATGTAGTTACAAACTAGTATGAAAGAGTTATGTTAAAGTTAATTCACTATGACTCTAAACCATAAATAAAATATTTCATATAACTATAAAGAGACAAAGTAATTAAAATTTAAAAAAATATAAACTTTACATAAAGATAAAATATTAAAGAAATACAAAATTCTTATATTTTCACTTTAAGGCATGATGAGTATTTTTAAAATTAAATAATTAATTGAATATATATATGATGTTCTCTATCTATATATAGAATATAAAAGAAATAATGAAAATGAAAAAAACTCAAATATAAATTTGTCTTTCATTTAAATTTGAATATAAAATTGATATATGACATTCTAAAAATGTTTGTTTTAATAAAAGAAATTGAATAACAGCCATATGTAAAGTATTTCAATATGAGTTGAGTAATATTGTACTTATTAGCCTAGATCTTCTTACAGAGACCAAATCATTTACTAACTAGGGTCAAATCTCTCAAGGTGCAAACTTCTTTTTGTGTAAAAAAATTGAGGAAAGTTTTGCACCTTTAGAAATTTGATCTCTCTCAACACTATATATATATATATATATATATGCCACAATAATGGGTTATCAAATCATGAAGCCCAAAAACTGTCTTCATAACATTCATTTTAATTGAACTCTAGTGAATTTTTTTTTATTATAATTAGTTTGTTATAATTTTTACTTAATTTAAAAACTATATTCTGATGTGAATAAATAAATAAAATATCTCAAGTGACATTTTAAGTATTGTATTCCATATATATTTTTCATGTAATTTTTCTATATATATATTTTCCTACAATTTGTTTGAAATCGAATGAAGTATTAGAATTGTAAACATACATTGTATAGTATATATAATCCAAATATATAAAAGGGAAGTTGAGTCGAATTCATTTATGTTTTCAGATATATAATATAAAGAATGAAAAATTACATATGATTTATATACACATACATCTGAACAAATTTTTTATAAATCTTTCTTAACCAGAAACTTAACAAACATTAAAAATATAAATATTAAAAAATTAACCTCAAAAAATTAATCACTCTCAGAACTTGTTAAATATGAATCTAAATTACCAAATTTTACTTTCCTCAATATTTAGAATAAATATCTTCATTAAAAAATAATCCTTAATAATCAATCATCGCTCTCAGAATTGGTTAAATCCTTAATTATTATGATTTTAAATTACCAAACTTTACTTTTCTCAATATTTAAAATAAATATCTTCATTAAACAATAATCCTTAATAATCAATACTCGTAGTTTGAAGAAACTAATCCCTAATAATCAATACTCATAGTTGATGAGAAATTCCTTACTCGCATATTGTAGTAACTGCTTTACTAGATTCCCACTATTGGCACCCTTCCCTCGATTTCGATCCTACGACCTTGGCTCCTTTATCTGCCTCAACGCGAAAAAATTGACTAATTTAAGTAAACCACAAAATCCCCATAACATTGTTAACATCCATTTCAATATTTTCTTACTAGAGAAAGCTAGTTTATTAGAGAGCTTTACACAATGTACTAATTAAGTGCTTGAATATTCTCCAAAAATCCAAGAAAATACTTGTTTTTTTTATTATCATCTATTATGATTGGAATTTGGATCACATATATTAACAATATTAATAATATAAAAATAATCGACTCTTTTTTTTTTTTTCCAATAAACGACTATAATTTTTTCTGGTTTACATAAAATTGTGAAACTTTTTTCTGGTTTACATAAAATTGTGAAACTTTCACATGATGGTGTACACTTTATGTTATCTTTTTCTTATAAAAGTCTTTACTATTTTAAATTATAATTTGAAAATTAATTTAAGTATTTTTATTTTTTCATTACAATATCATGGTAATTGTGTTAGTTTATGTAGTTCACAGAAATATTCTAATTTTAATGGTGTCTTTCTAATTTTAATGGTGTCTATGAGACTAAAGAATATATTTTTTCTAATATTTCTAAAAAGTTTCATACAATTTTATGTAGTTTAGATAAACATGCATGTTTTAATGGTGTTTTTAAGACTAAAGAATATATTTTTTCTAATAATTAGAAAAGGTTTTTAAATAAAATTCCTGGATCATAATACTTATCTAGTTTATTAATTATCACAAGTAAAAATTAAGGAAATGACTTAATTAATCATAATTAATTGAGGTAAATCAATTTTCCTCTAATGAATTCTAAAAAGACATGACAACGGGTTAAGATGATATTAGTCATTGATCGAGATTGGATCGCGGCTCATTTGCTAACGAGAGATTATAAGAGGAAATTGATGGGAATTTGGAGAACACATCAAGACATAGATTTATAGTGATAGAAAACGTGAAAAGGCAATGCATGGGCATTAGTAAATCAAGATCAATAGTATCTGGAGATATGATTGCGAGAAGAGATTTATCATAGTGATATTCTAAGTTATTTAGAGATCAATAAAAGTGATGCAAATGAATCATAAAAATATGTGTGCCTATTAGCAGGATGTTTTGGGAATAGATCATAAAAGGATGTATCAAGATGCTTTAGAAACATAAAACAAAGGAAAACCAATTGATGTAGAGCTCATAAAACTTATCTCAAAAGAAACAAAAAAGGCAATTGAGATATGGAAGCCAATAAACTTGCTTAATTTAATCATTGATTTGTGTATGAGTTAAGGCTGTATTTGTGTTTATTTTTAGTATTTATGTGAATAAATAACTTGTTAAGGAATAAACAAGTAGGTGAAATAAATCCCTCTCCTTGAGCAAAGGCTTCCCACAACGAACTTAATATAGAAGCAAAGAAAAGTGGTTCTTAAATTTGTTTGGTAGAGAAAGAGGTGTAGCAATGGAACTAAGACTTTCCAACAAGTATACAAAGGACCCACTATCTTTTCCAAAATTAAAACTGGAAGATTAAGGAATTTTATACCATTAGTCCCCTCTCCATGGTCTCAAATTTAAGTCCTATGAACTTTGGCACACTTTGCACAAAATTAAATCTCTGACTTGACTGGTAACAACCTCCAATCTACAGCATATTCAAACGAACAACAAGAATATGGAAGACCTTGTAGTTGATTAAGAAATTGAAAAGTTAGAATGACAGTAGCACCAAAGGGGAAGGCTAATCAAAATATCGCTTCTCAATTGGAAAATAATGACCTCAATTCCTTGAAGAGGGAGATTGCAGTGGTTCTCAAATGGTCTGATTTGTTGCAGGACCCTTTTGATTTGATTGTTGAGGACAATGTTGTTGTAAAGCATGGATAGTTGTAAATGAAGCTCCATAAGGACTCTTTTGAATTTATGTTTGATACCCCTCCTAGGAAGCAGTAGTAAATAACCTTCAAACTCGGAGGAAAATATATAACAAATAATTTTGTTGAGAGGGAGGTCAACTGTCGAATTTCCCCAACAAAGGAGGGGACAGGCAGGCGAGACCCTATATCTTTGACCAAATTGGACAATACATAGAGGAGGGGACAACTGTGAGGAACAACATAATATTCATTTTTAATTTTGAATGAACAACAACATTGTACGCCTACATACCGACCGATCTAATAGCTTGCAAGTAGAAAGCTTATATATCGTAAACAATTTCTCTCAACCCTTTAAATTTTGGTCAGTCCCACTTGACAAGTATGAGAAAATTAAAAACAGCTCCTTAGGTACAGATTTCCCTATAGAGTCTGCAATCTCAAGACTGTGGCTGATAACATGATACACAATCTAGCTTTATGAATGCGTAAGAGAGAACACAATACCACACAATGTTTAACAATACATCATAGTAAAAATTACCATTCCAAAACAAGTTCCAACTTCAACACACAATCTTGGGTATATTCAAATGTACTCAGTGCATGAAAACTAGATCAAGCTCAATGCATAGTACAGGAGACTACATTCCAACAAATGCACAAAAAGGAATACACCAACACATAACGAGGGTTCATACCATTAAGCACAAACTCAATGGTTCATATTTCATTGCAAACACACCAATGAATGGCCAATATTGAATGCTCTATCCCTCAAGGCAACAAAGAGAAAAACATTCAACGGACATATAAGTGACTCAATTCAGTGCATCATATCAGCCCATCAAGCTCTTAGCACACATAGATGGACAAGTTGCCAGTGGTATGTTTTCTTGGAAAGTATTCAACACACATATAGCAAAGGTTGAACACACATATCAATTTAGTACAACACTTCAAAATGCACAAAAATTAACACTTGTATTCCAGGACTGACATTCATAATAGAGTTTGAATAATATGACTCACAATGCAAAGAATAATAGTGATGCTCCCGACCAATGTATTGGTTACAATGCACCAAGAATAGACTTCAGATGCATAGAATCAACATGGAAAGCAATGGGAGAAATATAGTTTGTTGTCTACACATGATATAAAATTAAATCATGATGACCTAGTGTTTATATGCAATTTCATATAGTGGTATTGGAATCGGTAAGCCAAAGGGTAAATGGATGTAAAACCAAGGGATTTTAATTTTGAGATAGAAGATTTAAATAATGATTGTATAATAATGTACTTAGATGATTACACCTATGGTGTAAATGGTCAACTTCCTAGTTGAAACAAGTAGAAATGAAATCGTAACACTAATAACCCTAATGAGATAACATAGATCGTAGATGGATGTTGAATAATCTTAGTTCATAGTTGAATGTCTATAAAGTAAATAAAATTGATTTCTTTTGATAAATCATGATAAAAAATTCTTATAGAGTATTACTCTATATTTGATAAGTATTGGGATGTTTCTCATATTGAGGATATGATGGTATAAGGGTAATCATGCACATGTGCTTCATATTTATGTAGTTCTTACAATGGTGATGATGTATCCTTAGGAGGATGAAGATATCGCAAGTTTCTCATCAGACTTCAACTTAAACATGCATGTAGAATTTTGGGTCCATGATAGGTATTTAATGTAGAAGTTACAAGGGACAAAAAAAATTCTAAATTAAGACCTGCGGACCTGAGTATGGGGAAAAACATCAGTTTCTAACAAAGGGTAGAGGTGCAATACTGACAATGGCCACAAAAAATAGTGGCTCAAATTGGAGCAGGGCTAGAATTCACCCCCTCTAATACCATATGTAACAGCCCCGAAATAAAAGCATGTAATTAATTAGATTAATCATGTGATTTACAATCAACACAATTTATCACTAATTGACATTAAATTTCAATAAATGAGCAGAGACTACTTACCTGTGCCGATGATGTTTCTCACATTTCAGGGTTGAATGCTAGTTGAATTCTACTAACTGCAACAAAGTCTTGGGGATGAATCTCCACCCAACCGTAGGCTCAATTGCACAAAATCTTACTATAACTGGCCACCCTCGAGCCCTCAAACAATGTACTAGTGCCAGGGAATCCTTTGTCTCACAACACTATTCTCCCAAGAGAATGGATGATGGAATCATGGAATGATGGAATGCCTCTCATCTTGTTCACCATCTATTAAACAAAGAAAACATTGGAAGGGGAACCACATGCACACACTCCATGTGTCAACATGCAACTTAATTGCTTTCTTGTTTTATTTCTTTTATTTTTACTTTTTGATAGCTTTATTGATTTTTATTGCTTTCTTGTTTTATTTCTATTTATATTTAATTAGAGATTTAGTATTGTTTATTTATTTATTATTTATTATTATTTATTATTTATTGACTATTACTATTTTTTATTTATTGTTTATTATTTATTTTCTTGTATTTTAATATTATATTATATTATTTATTATTAAGGGACATTACATACTCCCCCACTTTAAGGAACTTCATCCCGAAGTTATGTTGAATTATTTAACATTTTATTTTGTTATTTATTACTTCATGTTGTCGACACCCTCTATTGAACTAGTATAACCAGCAAGTATCAAAAGTTTCACAACACTGGAGAAATCCCTAGAAATTTCTATTCTTTTTCTAACATTCAGAACTAGGCATAAGCCTCCCCAGTCTATGTCCTAGTCCAAGGCTAGCCCCAAGACTCGCGCCTGACTCAAACCTCATCTGGCCCAAGGCAGGCATCCAGTATAGTGCTCAATGTCCCGATGCATCTTGCAAGGTTGGCTCACTCCCTCCATAACTCACTAAGGTGCACAACCCCAGGCATCGAAGTCCTTACACCCCCACTAGACTTTGGCATCCCAATGCAATACTAGGCACCTAGCTTACAATATCAGGCACTTGGCCTCCTCCAGATGGTCCCATAGCCCCTCAAGAGCTATCCATCCAGAGCTATACAAGACAAAGGAATCACTAGCATATGTAGTGTTGATTAAGTTTGTCCCTCGCCCATATGGTGTTACTTATTCTCCCTCTTGCATATGGGCTTGCACGAGATCATCAAATAAACCGGCCCTCTCGGCCCATTTGTGGAGTCCTGTGAATCATCACACCTCAACATGACACCAATGCATTAGCTATACCATCATAGTATCATAGAAAATAATCCACATGCCAAGTCTTTCTTGTCATCATGGGAACATTCATCATTGTTAATCGCAACATTATGAATAATAACGAACTGCATGCACATGCATGTGATAAATTTGAATGCAACTATCACATGCTTCACCTCATGATATACCATCATAAGTTATAACATCAACATATTTACATCAAAGACATATCATGACTTCACATAATAAATGAACCACATGTCAATAAACGTCATATTATAGCATCACAATTCCTATGCCACGTTTAGCAGAGGTGAAGCTTTGTGCTTAGGCTAAGATGAAGGAAAAGGCATGGTAGTTTTGGAAGAATGCAAAGGGAAGCTCTTGCTTACCTTATATAGGTTGAAGTGGACGAAAGAAGAGAATCACTGGATTCAAGATAAGCTTGAAGTCTTAGAAAGGAGTGTTGAAGACGAACTTCATCAACTTTGTTGGACAGTGGAGCAAGATGAGGTTGCAGATTGTGCTGACAAGGAAGAGGAAGCCATGATGATTCAAGATGTTGCAGATGTGACAACGATGGAGGATGAACTTGAGATCAATCAAGTTGGACCAGGATCATGCAGTTTGCAGACATGGATGGGTGAGGATACTCACATGGAGGTGCCTCGTGATGGTTAAGTAAGTGTTGATACTTGTGTCTCACTTGAGAATTTGGTAGATGAACTGTATGCAGGGAGGAACAAAGTCAATTTGCTGATTTTAGGGAGGATCTTACAATGGTTGTCTATGATGAGACCTTGTATGGAGAGGCAAGGACCATTTAATGTTGCAGGACTTGTTGGGGTTGTTTGTGACCTTATGATAGAAGGTACAAGGGACCGTGACAAGAGAGGAACATGATGATGACTACAGAGGATTGGGTCATGCTTTAGCCACATGGAGAATTGGCTAAGAGCCCGGCATGACTCATGGACATGTTGGAAGGCACACTCTTGAAGTATGATGATACTTAGGTGGACTTCTTAGGGCCAAGACCAAGAGATAGTCTTGGTGGAACCTTTAATGGGGAAGCTATGATGGAAGGGACTCGTGATGATGATGATATGGTTAGGTGACCGAGGTCACTAGACTGATGATTGCAAACTTGGATGAGGATGCCCGATTGTTGTGATGAGTCTACATGGTTGGACTATATGGGCAACTTAGTCATCGACATCAGGTTGGAGACATGGAGCATAGAAATCTTATGCAAGGACATTATGCAAGAGCAATTGTAGAGGTGTCACTTATGGGCATCCAATGAGAAGTGCCAAGGCAGGGATGTTGTGCAGGTGGATTTGCTGATGTGACATGGAGATGTTTTATTTGTGAGCAGACGGAAAGTTTGTGCACTTATGTATAATAAGGCCATGGACTTGGATGGAATTGTGAGGAGACTATGGAGCATTCCTACTACATGGAGAGTTGAGGCATCTTGCAGAGACCTTTGGGCCGAGACTTGTATGCTTGCTAGAGTGTTAGTTGGGATGACTTATGGAGCTCATGATGACATGAGGTTGTGACTTTTAGGGACTTCATAGATGGTGGACTTGGAGGATCTGATGCATTCAGGAGCTGAGGTCAGAGACTTTGATGCAGGATGGGGTGCATACTTTCAAGTACATGTATGGGAATGGATTGAAAGAGTGACTTGATGTGGAGGATCAATATGAGACACTTTGGAGTGATGAAGTTATGATGATGATGATGCCTTGGTGGCAACACTTGTGCATGGGTTGAGCCGAGACTTAACCACCTTTGACCTTGGGCAATACTTACGATTGTAGACTACGCCTAACATTCCATACTTCTGAAAACTTGGTTGCCCAGATGAACGGCACCTCCGCACGACTCACCAACCCTTCGTTCACCTTATCGCACGATCATGTTGTTTGCCCAACTTGGGCATGCCTTGTCATAACCAATTCACCAGACACGGGCACCTCCACAAGAGTCACACCTCTGTTCACAATCTCAACACTTCACCATTTTCACCATTTTTTCATGCATGCCACGCCATACCCAAGTTGCCCGTCTGCACGATTCTTCATTTAAACATGCATGGCGCGCCCTCGCCGGGCCGCCCATTTGCACGTCCACCCACTCACCCAACTCGTTCATGAGTCATCCAACTCGTTCACCTGAGTCACCACACAACTTCACCTAGGTTGCCACACTACTTCACCCGGTTCACACAAACGACCTCACTCAGGTTGACACACGACTTCACCTGGGTGGCCCGAACGACCTCACCCGGCTCACCCAAACGACTTCACCCAGGTCGTCCAATGACCTCACCCGGCTCGCCCGAATGATCTCGCCCACGTTTCCTACTCGACGACCTCACTAAAGTATTCTGAGTGACTTTCCTCAACGACTTTCTTCAGCAACTTTTCTGAATGACTTTCTTGAATGACTTTTCTGAATGAATTTCATGAACGACTTCTCGAATGACTTCTTGAATGACTTTCTCGAACGAACTCTCGAACTATTCTACGAATGACTTTCTTGAACAACTTTCTTGAGTGAGTTTTGCACCAAAGTTCTGCCCGTCGTGCGGGCTCATCCACGCACTTCATAACTCCTTGTTTGAACTTGTGTTGATTGAATGATGGTCATTTTCCTCCAAACGCCCTCCAATATATATGGGCAGGTGGCGAGTTATGTCAACTGGCCGACCCACGCCCAATGCCGAAGCCGACTCGTTTACAATATGTTGTCTTGCCCAAGAAGAAGTTCGGCCTACCCAACTCATGGGACCACCCCCTCAACTTGCCCAAGGTTCATTTCATTTCACATTTCGCACATCCTTTGCACGGATCGCAGGTCCTAACATCCTCTCCCACTGGAAGTCATTGTCGTCCTCGACAATATCTCATCTCGGAAACCATCTGTCACCAAGATCACCATACTAAGATATACACCCCATCGGTATGTCATACATCGGAAGTCATCTCAATCCATGACCGTTGACCATCCTATTGCAATCTCCACATGCTGCTCCCCATCGTGGAAGGCTGGTCCCCCCATCTCAAGCTACATGCTTCTTGCAACATGTTGTGTAGACCTCATCATGTATCGTCATTATCTGAACTGCTACCATGATAGTCCAACACAATTATAACACATCTTTGTACACGTCGGACCCATGTCTAAACTAATTGGGTAGCTAATCCAACTGTCACGCTCAAACCATGAGAATGCACATCCTCATGCCACCATTAGTTGTTTCCTAGAACATCCCATCACATCCTCAACTCGCTCAAGAATCCATCTCCATACAACTAAGCCATGCTTAGGTCCATGGAGTAGTCCTCATCTCATTTGTAACATGTTGTCCATGATGTCTATTACTAATGTGCTGGATGAAATCATCCACATCTATCTTAACATCATTATCCATCTACAAAAAATCCATCTCCTCAAGATGAAGAGATCATCTCATTAAACACCGACTCTCGATGTGCAACGTCTAGTTCCAACAATGTAAACTTTGAAATGGGAAGTATAAACTCAAAACATGAACTCTGGCCAAAAAACCCCAAAAAACATAAAAAAAAGTGCTAAAAATGAAAAGTGTGTATACTCGAACGATATTTTTATTTTTTAGGCATCAATTTTGAACATGTTTTAAAAATGGTAGCGACTACGAAATTTACTACGAAATTTTCATGCAAAAAATAGCTTCAAAATGAAAGTGATGATACTGGAACAATGATTTTTTTTTCTTAGGGTCAATTTTCAAACTTTTTAAAAAATGCTAGTAAAACCAAATTTTTATGTGCCAAGCAAAGTTGTTTATGAGGAGAAAACACATTAATGTTTCTGGTAGAATATCATTTTTCTTTCCTAAGTATAAATTCAACATGTTTTCAACCATGACATGTTAGATACAAAATAAATTGAATTTTTTTCAACTATAAAATTAAAAAACCATGACATTATGAACGAATTACATCACTAAATGAATTCAAAAGTCATTATTTGTATATTGAGTAAAACATACATTATATCTCTAATTCAATATTGTGTTGTAGATATTTTAAACAATAAAAATTACCATAGTTAAGACATATAGTCCAACAACATAAAAATGCCTCGCAAATTCTCATTTAACACCATATGGAAATCGTCAATTTTATTTCAAGATACAATGCATACATCAGTTATATAAACTGTCTTAAACAATTATTCAAAATCACTCATATTTTCTTACACACCATAAGAATTCAAATCTTCAAATAAGTGACTCGATGCTGACGAAGATGTTCCATATTCTTCTTTTTCATCAACTAGTGCCCCATTTGAGTCCACATGCATGCCCAACATTTCAGGTTTCAAAATTCTTCTAGATCTATGACCGGTTTCAGTAGACTCCCATCTCATCACTGTTCCTTCTGGTAACAACCTTTTCAAAATCTCTATCATCTTGAAGCAAAGAGTTCCTCTCTTTGTTAAATTGAAGTCATAAAAAAGTATGTCAACATCCTCCAATTTTAATATGTCTGTGCAGCGGCGATTTATATTTGTACCCTTTCTTTTTCTCTTTCCGGCATTTTTTTGTCAACTACCATCTCTGGCTTATACACACCATTGAATGGGTGAGTATTTGTGGCATACGAATGTACTTCAAAACTTGTAACATCCTAATTTTTTGTAAATACCTTTATAACTTTAGAAACCCAGAATGGATAGCCATTGGAATCTCCATCTGCTACCACTGCAATCATGCAACCCTCCTTAATATCCTGCACTAAACCCCTATAAAGGTCTTCCATGGCTTCGTGTTGTGCATGAGATCTTCTAGAACCAATATACATCTCTCTTTCCTCTTCCTGTGAATAATTAATAATACCTCGAGATTGTTGTTGTTCAACAATATTTCTTTCCTCATGTTCATTTGACACATTTTGTGGCCAAATAAATGGATTTTTCAAAGGTATATCTTCATTTGTTGTTGTTGAAATGATTTCACTTTGATTATTGAAAAGTGACTCCCACCAAACTGAATCAGCAATGTCAAAGTACTCATATGTATATCTAATACATTTTTTAATTTCTTCGAGGAAATCAGAATAATTTATATCTCTACTCTGTCTGCGTGCATTATGAACTTCACCAATTGATTGTAATAACAATATTTTTGATGCAAATATTGGATGATCTAGAATGAACTTCAAAAATTGCAAACCAGATGACAATGCCCATTCTATAGTAGTTGAATACTTCTTGTCGCATATTAGTATTTTCGTGTCAATTTTTTTGAAACAAAATTAATGTTGGAAGCTAATGTCATCAAGTTGTTCAACACATTTCCCCTCACCACATGATCACAGAATAAACCTTCACATGTCAACAGTTTCTTCCAACACATCAAAAGTAGGCTCTGGCATGTATGATTTCTTAATACATTCAATTAGTGATGGAAAGCTCCCAACTTCCCTCCTCCTCAATGTGACTGAAAAACGACTGAACATCTGATCAATATAGTCATGAGTGTGCCCAAAAAGAATGAAACCAACCTTAACCTTTTAAAAAATTCTCAATTCAACAAGCATGTTTAGATATCCAAAAACAACCTGATTTTTGCTTTAACGGCAAGCGTTGTCCAATTGTAGATACAAAACTTCAAAAAGATTACCAAAACAATGAGAAATCACATCATGAATTATGGTTATGGTTAGATTTTCATCATTATGAATATTTGGAGCTGTGAAGTACACCCTTGGCAACATTTTCCCATCGAAGACCATACAACCGACCAAGTGAAACTGAATAAAATTTTCCTCCCATAATTTTTTTGGTGTGTGAAACAAAATGTAGTAAAAGTATTTTTTTTTGGTCCATACCATCAATTATCAAACCCAAATATTTATTCAGATTATCATAGCACTTCTTTCGGTGCTTCTACAACTTCTTCCTTTCATTTTTTTGTTGTTTGTGATGCTCTTCAAGTTCTTTGAGAATTAAATCCACACAACATAAAAGTAATTCATTAAGAAATATGTTTTCATAGTTGATGACTACACAATTTTAAAAGTTAAAGTTATGAATGCTTACCTCTTTCTGACCCTTCACATTTGTCCCTTTTTTATTTTAGAGAAGCACATTATTGCAAATCCCCATCCTTGTCTTCTTAGGAATATGGACATTGTTGAATTCTTTCTTCCATACTTTCACAAAATATTGATATGTAATAAACTCGCCATGTCCCTCAACACCTTCCGCGTATTCTTTCTATAAGTTCTAGATTTCTCGTCTTGAAAAATTATATGGAATATGTATTGTCTCTCTATTTGGAATACACTCTCCATGCTTTGAAAAGAAATCTTTCATCCATGATATTGCAGTATTTGATAATGGCCCAAACTGTCTTTTATGACGTACTTCTAAGTAAAATGTGGGATCCTTTTCCAAATTTTCTTGAATTCTCGAGAGACGAAAATTCCCAATCGAATGAAACATTTTGAAAGCTTTTCTACAGATAAATAAAGTCCCAATATGATAATCATAACCTGACAATGTAGATTACATGCACCCAACTAAATATGAATTTTTCATGCTTTTATTCATTGACAAATATGTCTTCCTGATTTCTAATGCAAATTTAAAATCCATATGTTTCAAGCAATCTTTTTGGAAACATTCACTTGAAATGAGTGCACTGATAGAACTTCTTCTCGTCAGATATTCTGATCTACCCCTTGTATAACTAGAACAACTTGCATTGATACGAAAAGGTATGCTCCTACTCCTCGATACAATATTTCTTGGCAACATCTCCATCATTGGATCATCATTTGTATAAGGCTTTTCATCATCATTAAGAGGAATTTTATCCACACTATGATTAGCTCTGCTTTTCAAATATTGACTTGGAGGATATTCGTCATCTTCTGCTTCTTCAGTGCTACTGTCGTAAGCCTTAGAATTCAAACTGAATGGATAATTTGACTCGATATTTAATGGATATTCTTCCTCATGTGCGTTGTTAGTGCTACTCTCATAGTCCATAGAATTAAGACTATGTAAAAAATGTGAATGTTTACTTATTGAAGATGCTGCATCCTGTCCTTTGTCACTACTACCTTTATACTCATTAGAATTAGGACTAAGTGCATCATCATGTCCTTCATCACTACTACTCTCATACTCCTTAGAATTAGGACTAAGAGGACATAGTGACACTGCATTCTTTTGAAATTCATCATCACACTCTTCATAACTTTTGCTCTCATAGTCCATAGAATTAGGACTAAGTGGACAGTGTGACACTCCAATATTTTGAAATTCATCATCCCAATCTTCATCATTTTTTCTCTCATAGTCCTTAGAATTAGGACTAACTAGACACCGTGACACTCCATACTTTTGAAATTCAACATCATGCTTTTCATCACTACTACTCTCATAGTCCTTAGAATTAGGAGTAAGTGGACACTTTGACACTCCATTCTTTTGAAAATCGCTATCACACTCTTCATCACTACTGCTCTCATAGTCCTTAGAAGTAGGACTAAGTGGACACTGTGACACTCCATTCTTTTGAAATTTTCCATCATGCTCTTCAAAACTGCTGCTCTCATAGTCCTCAAACTTATGAGTAAGTGGACATCGTGACACTCCATTCTTTTGAACTTCACCATCATGCTCTTCAAAACTATTGTTCTCATAGTCCTCAGAATTAGGACTAGGTGGACATCATGACACTCTGTTCTTTTGAACTTCACCATCATGCTCTTCATCACTACGGCTTTCATAGTCCTCAGAAGTAGGACTAAGTGGAATCTGTGACACTTCATTTATTTGAAATTCTTCATCCCCTCTTTCATCAGTGTTGCTCTCATAGTCCTTAGAATCAGGACTAAGTGGAAGGATTGACTTTCTATTCATAGTGGAAGAATTCCGACTATATTCATCTATAGTGGAAGATGTTGATGGTGTATAAATCGAAACTTCAGTATCAAAACAATCCATCCCTTTCAAATAGAACATGTTGAATGATACAAATGGAGAGTCTCCTAAAGATATTATATAGCTTAAAGAAAGAAAATTTTCCCTCCAAAAAGTTTCGCGAAAATATTTCCCTCCAAAATTTTTCGCGAAAATATTTCCCTCCGAAAAATCTGTTAGATTTATTTACCTTCATTATTTTGTTCTACAATTTATCGAAAAATGTAAACTATTTTTTTTTATGAAATAAATCATTAAAATTAAAATTGTAAACTACAACTTCTACATTAATTATTTTAATAGTAAAAGTATAAAATATTACCAAACATTGAATTTTATTTTTAGATTTATAATATATTCTAAAACACATTATCCCACTTTCAACCCATTGTAAAACAATTATACAATATTCACTTTATAATATTTTAAAACAAATTATCCCACATTCAACTCGTTGTAAAATAATTCTACAATATTTGCTTTATAATATTTTAAAACAAATTAACCCATATTAACCATATCGTAAAACATCTCCGTAATTTCACTTATATATTAAAATTTCATTATCACTATTACTCACATCACATCCAAGCTTTTTGAAAAATGTTGAAAGACTGAATTTGTGGAGCAGCTACATCGCTATCAACAACATATTCAACAAAGAATTCTCGCAATTGAAAGGCAAGTTAAATTTTTTTTCCTCAAAGATTTCTTTTTTAAATTAATAATTTTTTTGAGCCAAAATAATAATTACATCCATTGTAAGCATGGTGGGCCCGATCAAATTCAATTGCCCAATACTTGTGGGTGG
>APFE031701093.1:0-23348 GCA_000404065.3 Pinus taeda | reverse complement strand
TGGGAGAAGGAGAGCAAGAGAGCAAGGGAGATTTCTGGACAGGAAGGAGAAAGAGGCAGCAGTTTGGCACACATACCAGGCAGCTCTTCAACAAATCAGAACAACAGAAAGAACAAGCATACAGCTGAAAAAACCAGCAACAAAAGGCAGATTTTTGCTAAGCAAACAGCAAAAGGCAGATTTGTTTTTGCACAGAAATCGAGGCAGCTGATTTTCTCCACAAAAATAGAGGTTCGTACAGCCTGTCTGTACCGTCCGTACAGCCATCTGTACCGTTCGTACAGTCGTCCGTACCGTCCGTACAGTTACCGTGCAGCATTGTGTTGCTGTTTGGAAATTTCCAGTGGGTTGTGAGGCTCAGAAATCGAGATAAATTGGAAATTTGTTTGCTGATTTTTGCTGATTTTCGCTAAAATTTCTCACTGTAAAAAGGCATTTTCCATAAATAAAGAAGAGCTCTCAAACTGGTTTTCCCCAAGAGTTGTAAGGGGTTTTTCCAGGGTCACGTTGACCAAAAATATCAATGTTTTAATGTGTTTTAATGGTTGTTTATTACTGCTGATTTTTATTTCTGCAATTTCCAGCATTCTGTAAATTTTCCAGAATTTATGTTTTCAGCAAATTTATTTTTCCAGCTTGTTGAATGTATGTTTATGGGAAGGGCATTTAACTACATGGGAGAAATAAGGAGAAACTGAAAACCAGGGTGGGAAAACAAAATTTTTATAATTCATTGGATTGTTGCTAAGAACCTCTTGAGATATCTTCGTGGCACAATCAACTATGGACTGAGATACGCTATCGGGAATTTGAGGCTACATGGATATACTTATGTTGATTGGGCTGGCAGTGTGGTAGATCGTAAGAGCACATATGGATGTTGCTCCTCATTGGGGTCTGCTCCAATTTCTTGGATGAACAGGAAGCAGAAATCGGTTGCTCTAAGCATCGCCAAGGTCGAATACATTGCAGCAAGTATGGCCTATTGTCAAGTTGTTTGGTTGAGGAAGCTCTTTAGTGAGCTACTCGAGCATGTGTTGGATACCACCGTGATCTACTGTGACAGCCAAAGTGGGATTTGCCTTTCAGAGAATCCCATGTTCCACGACCACTCCAAGCACATTGATATCAGGTACCACTTTATCTGGGTGGTACAATGGGGAGCAATAAGGCTCCAACACATCAAGACTGATGAGTAGGTCATGGACATCCTCACGAAGCCCTTAGGAAAGGTCAAATTCTTAGCCTTCCGAGAGAGACTTGGAGTCGTGGAAAGACCCTCCTATGAGTTGAACATTGAGCTCTGGGAGCTCCTAGGGACTTGGGGCACTTCTTGGAGCTATGAGCGACCATAGGGTGAGTGGTCCACCTTCCCCCTGTGATACCCCATGATATTTGACATGTGTGTACGGTGAGTGGTTCACCTTCCCCTACGTATGACGACACGTGTGTAGGGTGAGTGGTTCACCTTCCCCTCAATTAACATATGCATAAGATGAGTGGTTCACCTTCTGATGTTCATGCCCAAGCATACATCCTGCCCATGTAGTCTAGGACTCATGGGCAGTACCTCTCATCTAGCCAATGATGGGAAAAGTGGATAGGGAACATAGCACTACCAATGGACGCGTCGTGTATTGTTGTACTCCCTATGTCTAGGATGCATGGTGTTCAAAAACTTGATCTGGGATCAATTAAGGTTCTACCTTTGGACTGACTTTTGTTAGTGGAGAGTGGTAAGGTCTTGTGACTCAGTCTCGATCAATTCTTCTTCATTATTACACATCATGGTTCAACAGATCAGAGATGAGATGACAGAAATGGGACATGTCGACAGGATGCTATGATGATCGATGACATCAGATGGATTGGCAAGTGGAATTCTCCCTAGTTGAGAGGGAGTGTTAAAATTGGGCAACTAGGGCCAAATTCCACCTTGGGACATCTCATTTGATGGAGATGACATTTGCAATAAATTCCTCTTTTCGAGAGGACCAAAAATGATATAAAAATCATCTCATTTGGACAAGCAGAAGCGTGATTTTAAATTTATGCCCACACATGTGAAAGTCGGCCACATCATCATGTAGACTCAGAAAGCCCAATGGATATGTCACTTCACCCTGAACGATTTGTATAAATACAAGTGACCTCCCACCTCATTTGACTGCAGTTTGACTGCAGTTACAGGGCCGAAATTATAGAGTTGACTGCAGTTTGACCAGCGTTGACTATTACCTTTTGGGCATCATTTGACTTCGATCTTTAAGGATATTTCTGTCTCAGCACACTGAAGATTTTGGCACAGAAACTAAGGTTTTCTGAGCACTTTGACCACAAACCAAATTACATGTTGACCATAGATTTCAAAACAACAATTTGACCGAGTTTGACTGTTGATTTTGTCACTGTTTTGGGTTGAATTTGACCTCCTGATCAGGCCAAGTTTGACTGGGGAAGACCAAGTTGTTTTGAGGACATTCTTCTGCTATTTTGACCAACATTGACTTTTTGGTTAGGGCTGAATTTTGACTGCAGTTGACTGCAGAAATTGTCAGGGTTGTTTTGTCTTTAAATTGGGCAAGTCAATTTGACTTTTGTACTCTCTCTCTCTGCTGAACATTATGATATAATAATAAGAAGAAATGATTAAAGGGTTTTCCCCTCATTGGGATTTTTCCTTGGCATCCACCAAATCTGGTGTCCTTTTGTCTTGGCTTGTCTTCTGCATTTTGTTTCATGTTCTATCTGTTTTCACTGTCAATGTGATTATTGTGATTGCTATTGGAAATTGAAAATTGTTAATGAGTTGCTAAGGAAGATTGAAGTAAATTGTGCTAAGCATAGAACATACCATTGTTAACTAAAATTAACAGGTAGCCATTGCATACACCAAACTAGTGTAATTCATATGAGAGATGCACTATTCATTGATTGCGGCCTCATTAAATTAAACGAAAGAATGGAATACCTTGTAGTTTAGAATTTGGGTTACTTTAATATGCCAAAAAGAGCCACAATCCATCAACACAGATTTTGAATCACTCATGGATCACTGCCATGGCTTCACGTTCAACTTAGCACTATCAAACTTCTCAAGCATCAGCTATAAATTACAAATCCTCCATGAAAGTCTATCATGGAATTACCAGGCCCTTAAAACTAAAGAAGCTTTGATACCATGTTACGAATTAACACGGGCAAGACAAGCAAGAAAATTGGCGAAAAAGGCTTAATGCTTTTATGTTATTTTCTATTGATCTCAATGTTTGATCATCATGACACCTTGTCAAGATGAAAATTCTGAGAGGAGTTCGGATATTCCACAGTGTTCGTCTTTATATGGTCGAAACGTCGACCATATAAAGATGAACACTGTGGAATATCCGAACTCCTCTCAGAAACCACACCACAGTAATCTACAATCCAAAGATGAAAATTACAAGTGTATTCTTGGACCTTGTCATTGTCTAGGGATTCACAATATAACAATGGAAGCCATTCTATCGTGTGTATAGTTTGATTTGATGGTCCCTCATATTATTGGTCTTATCAACACTTTGATCCATGTCCTTTCACCTTATTGGTCCATGATCTCTATCTAAAGATCAAGGAAACTCATTTGTTAATGATGACCATAAACTGATCTGATGCCACGTGACAAGGCCTCAATTAGAGTATTGCAACTAACTTTTCTTTCTCTGCACAGTAATACAACTTTCTTGTTGCTTTGTGATGCCACATGGCAAAGACTTGATTAGGGAATGTAACATTTCTTCTTAGCATAGTAATACAACTTTCTTGTTGCTTTGCAGATGCTTCCCTCTCGAACTGTTTTCCATGTAAATCTTGGTGCCCTAATCTTTGATTTGTGTGAGTTATTTCTCTAAGATGTTCATTCTTGTGGCTGCCCACTTGTTAATTTCACAATGACCAATGGTACATACTTCATTGATAAGACCCTCAAATACTGAACTATAGAACTAAGGCCCCTCATTTATTTCATGGTATGATTAGATCCTAATTTAATGCACGATTGTACCATGGCATGTACATTATGAAAATGACAAATTTGTGGACTCCACAAAAAAAATTTGTGTGCTATGCACAAACCTACAACATTTATAACCTTTGGCCAATGTATTTTGGCCTTCGAGGTTATTCCTATCTAGTATCAACATTTGTGACTTGGAACCTAAACATTTGTAATAGTATTGATTCACAGTGTCATTTTTGGTGCTTATTAAAAACAAGCATCCCTTTATTCTAGATCTTGAGTATTCGCCTATACATGTATGGCAGATTGGTGAAAAAAGGGACCAACAATATTTTTGGCTTAGTTTATTTTGCATTCTGGTACTTTCTATTACATTTGCCAAACTAATATGGATCCCTTTGCCAAAGGACCTATTTTGCAATTTACATGACATAGTTCTACTCCGTTATCAATGGTTTTTAATTTCTAGTCAGTAGAATGGCAATTATTGATATAAAATTCATTACGTTCTCATATTTAATGGTATGACAATATTATTTTTTTGGCATTATGTGCCATAGTTATAAACAACCTCATAATAGTTAGAATGCATTATGGACAAGAATTGGTCCATGTCGATCATGAGGACACCTAACTAAACAAAATAGTACATATTTATTTAATTGAATCTTTTAATCATGATTCAATGGACATCTACCTATGGTTGACCATATTCATCATCCACCCTTGCCACATACACAGTAATGGTAATTCCACTTGGGCTTTAACAAATATCAAGATTACAAAAGTTATAAAGTAGGGTCTAAGTACACATAACACCATCAAAACCTTAATAGGATCCCATGTACTTCAACATGAGATAAGCTCTAATAACATAACATGTACAACCCAGCAAATGCAGCAAAAACACTAACAGAATAATAACATGGCATGAAACAAGGGGAGAAACAAAATGTCACAAAGAAGACCTGTTCTTGCAATGCCCGCGCAAGGGCCAAGTCTGAATATTCTTGACTAAGGGCAGTGAACGGTTGCCTTGAAGATTGCTCAACTGATAAATCTAACACCGAACTCATAGATGTTTCTGATTGTGCCCCTTTTTCATTCATGTCATCCTCTGTAAACTCTCTATGTTTAGCCTCAACATCCTCCCTCTTATCTTCCTCCATGAGAGAATAATTTGAGTGTAAGTTTCTCAACGCAAATACCTGCCACAAGGAATTTCACACTAAATCAGTTTAACATTTTGGCTATAACCAAAGTAATAAAATTCTACATAAAGGCTATCTGCTAAATCAGTGACCCTAATACAAATGAACATCATGCCTCGAAAAACATTGTAAGGTTGTTACAAAGCTAACATCATACTCATCAATCCATCATAGATGTAGAATTGAAGTCAAATGTCACTTGTCTATTTTGCATTCATTTTTTTTTTTTTATAATACTTGCCCTTTCTTCAAATAATACAATACTCATACTTCAACCTTGAATTTAGGTTAACAAAGTTTGAGTTTGTGTACAAAAAATTTCAAGTTGTGTGAGCATTGTATGTTGTAACCAAAGGTAGCACAAAGAAAAAATGAAAACATTTGATGTACTAGGAAGCAAATTTATAAATATCCATGTAAAATATAAGCCATTGCCTCTGAATAAGTAATCACAATGATAATCCTTCATATAAGCCTCCAAATCTTGAAATACTCATGTATATATATATGTACTAAGGAAAGCAGATAGGTGTGAGGATGAGGAAACTATACAAGTTGCAGGTAGAGACTTGCACAGCCTTGAGCAACAAGGTGAGTAGTGAGCAGAGTAGAGATATTGGAGAAATATGGCACAGGTGCATGGGACACTTGCAACATGGGGTGCTGAAGATTCTTCAGCAGATATCCACAGGATTACCAACATGCAGTTTTGACAAGAATGGAGTGTGCAACAGATGCACGCTTGGCAAGTATGCCAAGACTTCTTTTCAAGGCCGAGACAACAAAGCCAAAGGTATTTTGGAGCTAGTGCATTCAAATGTGTGTGGACCCTTCTCTTCTTCGTCTCTTATGAGACACAGGTATTATGTTACTCTCATTAATCATTATTTTCGGAAAACTTGGATATATTTTATGAAGAAGAAAGATGAAGTTTTAACCAAGTTCCTGGAGTTTAAGGCCTTGGTAGAACACCAGACATGGAAGAAGATCAACTCCATGAGAAGTGACAATCAAGGAGAATATGTGTCCAACGCCTTCAACGAGTTGTGTGCAAAAGAGGGCATTAGTAGGGAGATGATTGCACCCCATAACCCTCAGTAGAATGGGGTGGTTGAGAGGAAGAACCACAGCATTGTTGGAGCAGCCAGGGCCATGTTGCATGATCAAGCACTGCCTATGTTCTTGTGGGCAGATGCTTGCAACACTACAATATTTCTGCAAAACAAGAGTCCACACAAGGTTCTTGTATGAGTTACACCAAAGGGGCCATTCACAGGCAAGAAACACGATGTTTCACACTTCTGTATCTTTGGCACAAAAACTTACTGCAATGTGTCCAAAGATAGCAGGAAGAAGTTGGAGCCCACTACGGAAAAGGGTATTTTTGTGGGATACAATGAGACAACTCAGGCACACAAGTATCTATCAAGACTCAAGAAGACAATTTTGAGGCGAGATGTGAGGTTCGAGGAGGACAGAGCCTTGAGGAAGTCCCTAGAGAGAGAGAGCAAACAGCGACACCTCAGATGGACAAGCTACTCGCTCCTACGAAGGAGCCCCAAGCATGATCACAGACAAAGTCTCAGACAGGTGGCAAAAGACCCGCAAAGCAAGATCCACAATAGGATGCAAAGCAAGATGATGAGGAGAAGAGACCAAGATGAGAGCAAGTAGCTACTCAAATGGAGACTCCTGGCACAGGGAGGAAGAAAGTCAAGTAGAATGAGAGTCAAGAGGCATGTGAGCATGTTGAATCCCCTAGCAACATGTTCAGGCAGAGTAAACAACCACAGAGGTACACAGGTTATATGGCATTGATGACAGAGTTGGTGGACACTGAGCCTTCTTCTTATAAAGAGGCAGCTTATCAACAGGTTTGGCAAGATGCCATGGTGGAGGAATATTCCTCCATCACGAAGAAAGATGTATGGGAGATTGTGCCATGACCTAAGGGCAAATCAATAGTTGGATCGAGAAGTACAAGGTGAAGCATGGACCAAATGGGATTGTGGAGAAGTATAAGGTCAAGATTGTGGCCAAGGTCTTCTCATAGATTTAGGGCATGGACTATGATGAGACCTTTGCCCCAGTAACACAGTACACATCCATCAAGACTATTCTAGCACTTACATCACAAATGAGGTGGAAGATCCACCAGATGGACGTGAAGACACATGTGTGCAGGTTGAAGAGATCTCTTTATGGACTCAAGCAGGCTCTGAGAGCATGGTACACTCATATTGATAGCTACCTTCAAGTATTGGGCTTCACTAAGAGTGAGGTAGATACCAACCTATATTGTATCATGGTTGGAGGGCTTCCGCTCATTCTAGTGCTCTATGTTGATGACCTTATATTGACTAGAGCAAACAGCTTGATCCAGGATTGCGAGGAGGGCCTTGCAATGGAGTTTGAGATGAAAAATATGGGGTTTATGCACTATTTCTTTAGCTTGGAGGTTTGACAAGGTGATGGTGAGATCTTCGGGGGCAATCGAATTACACTATAAAGATTCTTCTAAGATTTCATATGCAAGATTGCAGGCCCATGGCCACGCCTATAGTCACAAACTAGAGGAGGGTGGATGCTAGCACAGCAGAGCAAGGGGATGCTACATTATACAAGCAACTCATCGAATCATTGATGTACTTGGTCAACACATGATCTGATATTTGTTTTGCAGTCTAACAACTGAGTCAATTCTTGGTGGAACCGACCAGAGTTCACTGGGTTGCTGCAAAACATGTGTTGAGATATCCTAGAGGCACAATGGATTATGGATTGTGGTACAGACAAGTAGATAGTGTGAGGCTTGAGGGCTTCACAAATGCAGTTGGGCAAGAAGCTCCACAAACAAAAAGAGTACTTCAAGTGGCATCTTCAGCATTGGGTCAGCAATTGTTTCTTGGTATTGTGGCAAACAAAGATCAATTGCACTCAGTTCAAGAGAGGTCGAGTACATGGTTGCCAATCTGGCAGCATGTGAGGCTATTTGGATGAGAGTTGCTTGTGGGACTTTTCAGAGAGACGATGGAGCCTACCATGATACACTGTGATGATCAAAGTTATATCAAGCTCTCTGAGAACCCAAGTTTCATGATCAATCAAAGCATATCGAGATCAGGTATCATCATCTTAGAGATCGTGTGGAGAAAGGGATAGTGAAGCTACCATACATTCTGACAGAGGAGCAAACAGCAAATATCTTGACCAAGGCACTGGCAAGAAGCAATTTTGTTCATTTCGGAGATAAGTTAGGAGTTGTACAAAATACCTTCCTTGCTAAGAGAGAGTGTTGAAAAGTAGCGAGTGAAGGTCTTCTTTGACTTGTGCCTTAGTCAAAGAGACCTCAACGAGTTCTTCTTTAGCATGCTCAAGTTTCCTAAAATTTAGGACGAGTTATGAAGCAATTTGATTGATGTGCTGGAGTGGGAGGCTCAATTTATTGTCTCCTAGTGCGAGTTAGTTTTGGAAATTGACATGCGCAAATCTCAAGATCTAAATTGGGGCAAGACGACTTACATGAGTCAGACTCAGTTAACTCATCAATCACAGGTTCGATTTCCAAAAATAACACTTGCCAGATTTAGCCTATTCAATTTGCTTATAGGGAGGACCAAGGCATGAGTTGTATCATTATTCTTGAGCATGAGTTTGTGTGTGGAGCTTGTAAGAGAGAGATGAGCCAAGGAGAGGCTTGTGCGAGCTAGATAGAAGGAGATTTTTCCTTGTGGAATGCGCTAGAGTTTAGGAGGAAATTCCTAAGAAATAGGAGCAACTCATGCGCTAGGAAATAGGAGCTAATTCCTCAACCATCGCAAGGAATTCAGAGTTCATCCAGACAAGGAAAGAAGGGAGCAGAGATCAAAATTCTTGCAAGGGTTTCAAGCTTAGAACAAGCAGGGAAGACAAGGGTGTTTTCTATTGAAACAAGCCTGTATTTGTAAGAGATCTATTGATTTAAATTTCAATCAATAAAATTCTCAATCAAGCAAAGGGTTTTCCCAATTGGGTTCCCTAGAAAAATATTGTGTTTTGTTATCATATGATTGAGTTTTATTTATGTTCTATTCCACTACAAATAAGTAAAGAAAATTTGTGTCTTTATGAATAGAAACTAGTTTTCAGAATTGTTCATTGAAGCAATTGCAAAATTTCAAGAAATTTCTATAGAAATTGAATCCGTCCATCAGAGAGGATATCAAAATATTGTACATTCAGGTCACTTGGACTTCCCCTCTCCCCTCCCCGTCAGACCTAGGCCTAAAGATCTCCTTCTAGCTTGAGCATTTCTTGGAGTTGCAAGATGGTATCATTGTTTGCCACCATACACACGCAGCCATTGGATGCACTCACCCAAGATTCCTTTGGGCTAGCTTTGGGTTTGTTCTCATCGACTCTAAGTGGAGACTAACCACCATATACCACGATCTAATAGAATCTACCAGGTATGTGATCTTCAAGAGCTAGAGACAGAGTAGCACCTCATTTTTAGGTGCCCTCTATACTACGAGATCAGGGGGTGTTATCACTGCCTCTATAGAGATTCGGGAGGATCCCTCTCTACCTTCTTCCAATATCCTAACCAAAGATGCCTAGCCCCCTTCATTAGGGAGATTTTCAAACACATATCTCAAATCCTACATACCTCGTCTCACTCAAGGAAGATTCGAATGATCAGAGCAACAAGCAATGAGATATCAGGTCTCACTTCATCCCCCCCCCATTGGGATACCAACCATATCCTCGATATCGTTACAGAGGTGCTAAACAGCACATCAATTTACTCATACGAAAAACATCAGAGGGATTAGTTCTCGACAGTTCCTGAACAAGGTGCTCCCCCTTGACGAGTCCCTCCCCAGCCCCAGCAAAGCAACCAGAGACTTATCTAGAGCTACTTCCTTTGGCCTTGGACGCTAGTAAGATCCCTCACTCCTACATCCCCCCAGGATCCTGCAGCTAAACTCCTCGTTGGATCCACAGGGCTCTGATAGTGAGCCAACACCATTGTCGCCCCCTCGCCGTCAGCTATCTGACTCGAGCATTCTTAACATCAACAACCTCAAGCCTTGGAATTATTCACTTAGTCTTCTAAATCGTGGGGACCTTTGATCTAGTTATATGCATGGTTATAAGGTTGTCCTATTGTTGCATTTCTTATTTACTTCATTTATCCTATATTTAACTTTGGCATTTTCCAGGAGTTGCGTTTGCACTCCCACATTGTACTCGTACTAGATGTATCCTTTAGTCCCATTGACCTAATTTTGTGGTCATCCATTGGACATTAATAAAATTATCTTTTGTTAGCTTATCTTATACAAACTGTTTAACAATCCTGCCAAAAGTATATTGTTGACTCAATTATGATTTGTGTGGTATCCTTATCTTTCTTCATTTGTATGTTGATTTTTTAGGACAAAACCATCAGTTTAAAGCTCTATTCACCATACCTTAATACTTTATATCTTGATATATGATCGAACAAGCCCAAAATATGCATTTGAATTCAATATCTCAGCGTTTTCTAACATTCGTCATACAAGTTGCAAGTAATGGGTTTATGAGTACATTTTTTAACAGATTAAATGTAGATGGTGGTTCCTAAATCTATAAATAGATCTTGCACACCCATGCACGTCAAAAAAATGAAGATGTATCATACACTTTATGCTAATATTGTGCAAGCCAAGATACTAGAGTCTTGTTTAAGGAAGCCCACCTAACGATGATTAGATTCACCCTAAAGAGCAAAAAGACAAAACAAGGTGACAGTGGTTTACCTTAAAGTTGCCCTTGATTTGCTTTGAAATACGTTGATACCTTGCATATCCAATAAAACAAATCAATTAGTAACAAAAGGTATACATTGTCAAAAACATGCAACTCTCCAACCATATAAGGTTGAATGGAGAATCTCTATGTAGATCACTGAGTAGATGAGTTGGACTAAAATAACTAACAAGAAATAGAGTTTGGTTGTAACCAAAAACATATGTGGCTTAATTAATTCCTTATGTCACTTTACTTAACCTCTAACTCAAAATTACCATGATCTCTAAAGCACATTATAATTTAACCACAACACCCTCCCTTGATAGCCATATGTGAAACTACACCAAGCATATCCTAAACTTTACAAACCTATATATATATTATAAACCAAGAAGCTAGTTGAAAATGTATGCACCTTGCTCCTGAGTTGTAGAATGTTATAGTTCTATTTCTTGTCTCTTAGCAAGTTGTCTAATATAATGACAATGAAAACCACATGCTTCATTTGCTCATTAAACACCATCCTTTTTGCCAACTTCAACACACTTCGGTTGTCACAATTAAGTAAATTTGAGCCCAAAGACCTTTGAGACGTCACTACACCAGAGCCCTTATAAATCCGCAAAGATCACCTCAACATCAGCAATGAGTCATAGATACCATGCAGCAGCACAGTAGGGGGTCTAGAAAGTAGGGGTGTTATAAGTCAATTAGGTCTATCTCGAGTGGTTGAGAAGAATGATTGTTATCCTCCCCACCCATGTTCAAATCTCCCAAGTTACATGATGAGCATTGTTGTGATGGCTTCAAGCCTTGTTGAGTTTGAGCAGTCCTTCAAGGACAAAAACATATATATTCCTCACATGGAATATGAAGATATTTCTCATGGACAAAAAAAAAAAACTCCCCAAGTGTTATAAGCTAAAGTCACCTGATTCAAGTTCGACAACCTTGAAATTTGACAATGAAAACACTAGTAATTAAATTTGGCATTAAGTTTGACTTGTTACAAAATTTGAAAATTAAAAAATATATGTGATAAAATGAAAATATATGTAATTAAACACATAAGATAGAAATGAAAATAAGATGCCAACATGAGTAAACATATATTTCAAAAACACATCATCTTGTTTAAAATTTAAAACCACATTCTTGGAACATAACAATAAAAGTTTACACATGAACATCCAAAAAGAAAACTAGAATGGGAACACAAGTTTTATTCTTGATGTTCCCATGGCCTACTTGTTACATCAAAAAACTCTATATCATCTAGAGCACTCTGGCTAGTGAAGCCACTAGAAGCATGATCACCACTGGATTCAACACTATCTCTATCGCTCTCCATATCAAGATCATCTTCATCTTCTGATAGCATCTGGAACAAGATTGAACCACGGAGTAGAAGAATTGGATGAGTCTTTAGCCACATTGTTTTAAAGCCAATTGCAAGTCACTGCAAACATAAACAAGAACTTCTAATTTTCTAGATAACAATCTATTTCTTTCCTTAGAATGAGTATGGTTAAAGGCACTCCAATTCTTTTCACGAGTTAATGCACTTGATCCCCACCACAAGACATGAATTACAAACTTTTGCAATTATAGGGCCACTAACGCATAAAAACCCCACCACACTAATAGGGCACTTTCAACCCTATCATACTTCACTTCTTTGGTTCCAAATATCCCTTCTTCTAACTTGGATGTCATAAATTGCAATTTGACCAAAGCTATAAATGACAGATTTGGATTAGCCTACTCATGAATTCCTCGTCTCCATGTCTTGATACCCCACATAATATAAGGTCCACACAACACATTGCATGTCAAAGGCTATGCATCATTTTCCATCTTCAATCAATTATCTCCCAAATCTCATAATCAACTTCCATATTGTCAAAAGCATTTGCCATAACTTCCTTGCAATGGTCCATGCCCTCATAAACAAAACCAATAAGGTTTGTCACCATCAACAATGTGAACCACATCTTCAACCACGCATTTTTAAAACTATCATACCAATTTGCCAAAAGCTATTCCCTAGCATTATTTCTTCTACATTCTTTCCCTTTGGTTCTTTTTGAAAGGTGAGGCCTCTCCCACTCATTATTGCAAAAACATAGCTCTTAGGCTTGCTTTTCTTCAAGAACCCTTTTAAAAGGCCTGTTTTTTCTTCTACAACTCTTTTAAAAGTAATGTAAAATGTGTCAAGCCTTATATCGAAAGGCCTCAACAACTCTCTAGTTGCATTTTTTATATATATCCTCAATGTGAGGCAGTGCTTTATGACAGTTTACAATTGTTCTTGCTCTTTGAATCATCTCATTGATCCATGGATATTTGGCGAAGTCATATAGCAATAACTCCAAGCCATGAGCTGCAAAAAAGGTCCAACAAATGCTCTTATACTACACAATAATCTCTCATGACTGACACAATTTGAGGCATTATTGATGCAACTTAGACAATATTTTCCTTGCCAATCTGTTGAATTGCTTCATCCAAAATTCTGAAAATATATTATGTTGTCTTCAGTTGCTCCATTGCAGCAATTTTTCCTTCCAAAAATATACCCCTTGAGAGCGATAAACAAGCACATTAATCAATAGCCAATGACATAAATACAACCAGCCATCACTCAAAATTGTGCAACTTGAAGACTTTGAAGATCGTTTAATACCAGCAACCTCTTTGTCACTCTTTCCTTTGTGTTCTTTAACAAGGTGATCCTTAAAGCAACTACTTTTGTTGTTCTTTGTCAATCATGCATGCAATGAGGCAAAAAATATACATACGAATATGGTGAGGATGAAAGGCTAAAATTGAACTGTTCCATGCAGAGTAATACCAGACAGACCCCTGTAGCCTTGAGATTGGATAACTCTAAAAAAATTATTAATCACCTAACTTTGTTGGTTAACTACACGTGGCATTGGTCTGGAAAAAATGTGAGCATGGTGAGGATGAAAACTGGAATTGAACTCATTGGGTTCTTTTGGAAAATGTGAAGAAGAAGAAATTATTTTAACATCCACGAGGCTAAAGATAGGTTATGGGACATATTGTTTCCCCATCTGATTCCTGTATTCAGCCATTTTTTTGTGAAGCCTCACAATAAACACCCTCAGCTTCTCGACAAACCCCTCACTGAATAAATTATCCCAAGAGCTAGCTGTCAGATTCCAGAATATCTGCATAACTTTCCCTGCTGTCTTGGAAGGCCTCGCATTCTAAAATGAAATATTTTCTTGTTTCCACTTTTCCGGAAAAGTAAAAAATACACTCTTTCTTCCCACACTTCTTTTGGTCTTTTCCAGCGCCCTGTTTCACGACAGAGTTTATGAGAATTAGTCATTAATTTAGCACTGGCCCCCATGTACATTTTTTGTTGATAATTACGAGTGAGATTAAACTCTTCAATATAGTACTTTTTCTTTCTCCCTAGCTCCTTATCTCAAGTACTTATCCATAACAAGCGTTTTATCTTTTTACTGTTTGAGGGACACATGTTCAGGCAAATACCCCATTTACTAAACCAATGTTATTTTGCTGCAGCCAAGTCTTCTTTCTTTTGCACAATATGACATTAAAGACAACTTTAGGCCATTTGCCCTGTTTCATTTGCTCAAATTTTTTTTAAATACCTTATGACTCACGTCATAGCAATTGCTTCAATAGGAGCAGCCTTGTTTCACTTAACAAGATAGGATAAGGAACTGCATTTTTAATTTTGAATTTGTTTGTGATCAAGTGCTTCTGAATTTTCTCAATTTGTTTCCACTACCTGTCAGATATCAAATGTCAAGTTATCAAATGATATTTAAAGATATAAGTTGCCAGCTTACGAACATTGACAGTGACCCTAGGGTCATATTTTGTTCTCCGGTGACAGCATATATGACAAGTGGACTTTTCGAGAGATGAAACTGGGTGTCTATTACAATCTGGGAATCCCTTTTAATTTATTAAGGTAGAGCCAAGATCAGGTGCAACAAAATCATGTGAAAGAAAGATCCGGATCTCTTGAACCAATAAAAAAGTGCAATTACAGTTGGATGTATAAGAATTCGAAGTGTAACAGAAATGAAAAGAAATGCTGGAAGAAAAATCAAGACACAAATGTGAGCCTGGTATAGACTAATTGACAATTAAAACTCGAAAATAAAGGTAATAAAAAACTTACGAAGATGCACCCAAAAGACCAGATTAGAACGGTTGGGAAGAAGTGAGTAACTAGCAATGCAGTAGTTCAGGAGTCTGATACCGAAGAGTCGCAATCTGCACTGAGAACCACAATTGTGTTAACGAAAAAAGAACCTTCGCTAAGATAGAGCCACTCAACGTAATAAGAATATCCGCGATCCCATCGCAAAATTAAAACAAATGAGAGCTGGTTTTACAGGAAAGAACTCAATAAAGCAGGAAAATGAACGTATAACCCATTTCATTAACTGCCAACTTTTATCCTTTTATGTGAAACCTAAATTTATGGAATTAACAACCGAGAATGAACAGCCATATTTTCTACAAAAAACCGAACCAGAATGGAAGGGGGGAGATAGTTACACTGGACAGGACAGATTCGACTCCGGCAGGATTTCCCACGGGCAACTAAATTTTTCCGCGATTTTTCCCGTTCTGGGCCTCTACCTGTGGGGATTCTGTGGACAAGACCTCAATGACAATGAAAGTTGGTAAAATTAAAAAACACCACGCGAAAAAAGAAAGTCGAAATGCCGGCACAGTGCTCACCTGTAACAGAGCGATTAGCCACCCATGTCTATATTTGTTTTTAAACTTGGAAAAATATTGGCGCCAATATTGTAATTAAAACAATTTAGGAATTCTCAATTAACGGAGACAGGTGAGACAAGGAAGTTTGGAGAAGCCCTTACGTATTTTTTCCTGGTACTAGGGGAATTGGTAGATTTACTCTTCTTATATTATAAGAGGTTTTGGTTCCGCATTGAATGGGGAGGGAGTTTTCTATATTTTTAAGTTTAATGCAACTTGGTTAATGGAGTGAGTTTCAAATTTTGAAATGGAATGAAAAAATATTTTAAAATTTATTAAATTAAAAATGATTTAGAACACCAACAATATTTTTCTACTCCTCATATTTAAAATACATTTATGTTTTTAAGTTCAATTTTGATGGAATGTTCAAATGATTTATTTGGTGGAAAGGCCTGTTTAGTATGGATATTTTCACTTTATTTTATTAGGTTGATGGAAAGAGATTTATTTTGTGGAGAGAGGTGCTTAGTATTTATATTTTTAGGTTAGGTGATTTTATGCTTATATATTTAGCGTCAGAGTTATAATAATTAATTGATTTATTTATTGTTAATTATTAATTAAATGATTTTTTGATTATTTATAGGGTATATAATATAAATAAAATAATTATTTTTATAATATTTAAATTGTTTATAATTTTGAAGGTTAGTTTAGTTGGTTGAATTTTTGTTATTAAAGTATTTTTATTATTTAGAGGTCATAAGTTTAAATTTTTTACTTTCGAGGTTATTAAAGTATTTGTATTATTGTGTTTAGTAAAAGTATTTTGTGGATGTAGCAAGAACCACATAAATAAATAAGTATATATGGGTAACAATTTGGAAGGGTTTTTCGTCAAATTTACATATAATGTAATGTTAGAATTTAGGGTTATAGCTATCTATTTGTGTTGACTACTAATTATTTATCCTTTGTTTAAAAAGACAAAAAAACAAAATTAGTTATCTAATATTGCATATAGCATAAATAAAATAATCGTTTATTTATAATGTTTAAATTACTTCTATAACAAATGTTATTATTTTACATGGTAGCCCATCCCCTTTGGTTGTCATATATCCCAAGACGGAACACAATACATCCAAATACATGTATTATGTTCTCTCACACTTGCTCCCACTAGCCTCACCCATGTCTAATCAACCTCATCTACCCTAACACCACGTGGTACCATAGCCCACTCCTCCCTCGTGTGAGCACTCAATGGCAGCAAGCAAAAACAATGACATTTACAAACCATGCAATAGAAATTCAATACAACTATCTAGCCAGTTACCTTGACCTCCAATATGTCGAGCCTTCTCAGCAGCTTATTAAAAACCACTTAGAGATCTAGTGGGCATCATTCTCTCACAGCAGGAAATGGCATGCTAGAAACAAATTTCGCCTTCCAGATCACTCATTCATGCCGAACTTGAACATCAATATCGTTCTTGGACTATTGATGGTCAAAGATAGAAAGGAATGTTGTTGGCTAGCAAGCACAACTCCATAGTGACAACCTTTTCCGGTTTTACTAGCAATTGGCATCCTGATGTAGTAAAAAAAAAACACTTTGTCAACTGGCTCTCATTTCACACAATTGGCTCGTCATAATTGTAATGTAACTCTGTTATGAATGATGGCACTCTCCCTCGAACAAGTTTGGTTCTCCCTCATCTGGATTTAGTATAACACTTTCTCCCTTGCATTTGTTAGTGGTGTTTAGCTCTCTTTCTCGACATCGATGTTTTCTTCCTCACTTCTTCATTCTTCACTCGCCTCCCCTTAGGGACTCTCGCTCTCCCTCCCAACTTTTTGTTCTTGTTGACACCACTCTTCACTGACATTCTCTCCCATTGACCTCCCTCTCGCCTTTGTGGGCAACGGTTGACCTTGAGTCCTGGTTCATTTCTCTGACATGGCCTTGTTTAACCACTTTCAGCCTCTCCTTTTCCCTTGCCTATTATATTCTTGACATCCTTCCTTTTGTCCTTTGGCTTGGTCTCCTCCCCTTTGATGCTCCCATGCCTCGTTAGCAAGATCATGTTAGACGGGCACTGCTTATTTTCGAGAGCGAGCCAGTTGAGGAAGCACTATAGCCCACCACAAGTTGGCTTAAGTTGTTACACACTTTTAGGATATAACAACGACCCCATCCAAATGAAACTTATAGGAGCTAAGAGGGAAGACCCAACGGGACCTTCTCTCAGACATTGAGGTACTTGTTGAGTTCGTATATTTGGTGCCCGACACGAGCCACACGTGAGACTACTTTAATCGATACACGCATATTATGGACCTGTACTGCCACATGAAATTTCTCATGGGCAGGGTTCTATTGGATCATTGTGAGCAACGAGAGGATCTCATCCTCTCCATGGAGCATCTACGCCAACATATGGAAAATTTGGATCAGCGTCTAGAGTGAATCGAGAAGCACCTCGGCATTCCCCCCACCACTAACCACTCTTAAGGCAGCAATCAAGAGTGAATCCAAGTCGCAACTACAAACTCATATCCTACCTCCTAGCTTTATTTTTATGCTACATATCTAGTTTTCTAGTCTTATGGTAGTTTTATTTTGTTTCATGGCCACTAAAGGCCACACAATAGTGCATGTATGTCATATTTTGAACTTTTTGAAAACTTTTTGTCTTCATCCTCTCTTTGAAGAGTGCACTTTTAGATATGTTCTTTCCTTCCTAGTGACAAACCAATATAAAAATACTACCTCATTATGTCATCTCATGTTTTGAAGGCTATAAAATTTACTCCAAAAAAAAAGGTTTTATTCTCTAACTCCACCATAATGTAATGTTACAATCTTAGATATCCTAAGTTTTAAGTTGTAATTATAACTAGAGCTCACATAATCTAATTTTACATTCTTAGGGTGTTTTAAACTTTTAAATAGGTTTCATCCCATCAAATGCCATGAGAAAATACTATGGGTTGCCCAATAACATGGGTTTCTAAACATCGATGATAAACTTATTAATAATCAAGTTGAGATTAACTCAATGTTAGCCTTTCTTTCTCTCTCTATATATATAAAAGAATGGTTGCACACTTGTGAAAATTAATATGGATTCGTTGAATTACTATACAATTCTTTCGAAAATGAAAATCGCTTTATTGTACCATTTAGGTATTTATTGTTAATTACAAAATATTTGGTTTGACGACATGAAAGCAAAATGAATTTTAACAAATTGATTAAAATATATTTAAAAAAATTACGTAAATTCATTTAACATCAAAAAGAATTTACTCACAAACTCAACTCGTGAAAGAGGCTTCATAAAGATGTTAAAGACATCACCATCTATCTTGCAATAAATAAGGTTCACAACATTTTTGTGCACTATCTCAAATAATGAGTGTTATGAACCTTGCGCCTTAAAAATGATAAGAAACCAATATTTACAATCCTCTTTAAGGGGGAAACCTCCATTTACAATGAATAGAATGTACAAGACAATATTTGATGATCCTAAGACTAGGTCTCGTTAGTATTTATATAGGAGACAAAGGATACAATTATAATAAAATGGGACTATGTGAAGTTCTATGTTGAAATTTGGTACCGGAGGACAGGTGGTTCCCTAAGGCTTTGATATTTGGCCTAGGGAAAAGTGTCCAAAAGAATTTAATTTTTCTCCTAAAGTGACTTTATAATTTTTATAAAGTCAAATCTAATTTAAAAGAGACTTTAAGTGATAAAGTTACTAAAGTCTAATTTTAAAGTGACTTTAATAAAGTCAATGTAAAATTAGAAAAGAAAATGACTTTGGAAATAAATGACTAAGTGGGTCTTTATTAAAGTGGGGTGAATTAAAAAATACATAGTGAGATTTAAATAAGCATTTAATCTCAGCCCTAGATCTCAATCGATTTCAGCCATTGGATTTAGGGATCACCAAAAAGTCACTTAGGGTTAGATTAAAGGAGGAAAAAAAGGAAAAGGTCATTCATTCTTTCATGAGCAGATTGAGAGAAGGAGAGCAAGAGAGCATGGGCGATTTCTAGACAGAGAGGAGAAGGAGGCAGCAGCTTGGCACACATTCCAAGGCAGCATTTTAGCAAATCCGTACAGCTGGGTTAGCACACAATAAAAGACAGTATTTGGGCACGATTTTTTAGCAAATCCATACAGAAAGTGCACAGATTTTGAGGAGGCCGTATTGCAGATTTTGAAGAGGCAGTACAGCAGTTTTCAAGGAGGTCGTACAACAGTTTTTGTGGAGGTCGTACAACAAATTTGGAGGAGGCCGTATAGCAGTTTTCAAGGAGGCCGTATAACAGTTTTTGTGGAGGTTGTACAACAGATTTGGAGGAGGCCGTACAACAGTATTGTTGTTATGTCTTGTTGTTTGCAAGTTTTCCAGTTGGTTGTGAGGCACGAAAAACGAGATAAGCTGTAAAAGTTTGCTTGCTGATTTTTGTTGAATATTTCTCTTACTGTAAAAGCATTTTCCAAAAATAAGAAAGAGAGCTGAACTAGCTTTCCCCAAGAGTTGTAGGGGGTTTTCCAGGGCCACGTTGACCAAAAATCACTGTGTTTAAATGTTTTAAATGGTTGTTTGTACCTGCTGATTTTTATTTCTGCATTTTCCAACATTCTGTAAAATTTCCAGAATTTGTGTTTTCAGCAAAATTTAATTTTCAGTTGTTGAATGTATGGATATGGGAAAGGGCATTTAACTATTTTGGAGAAATAAGGTGAAACTGAAAACCGGGGTGGGAAATGAGAAATTTCTACATGGTATCGAAGCTTGAGTGCTGAAGTGCAGTTTGGGACAGCAAGGAGGAAAATTACAGCATGTTGATTTTTCACTCAGAAAATTCCAGCAAGCTGATTTTTCACAAATAGCAGTTTTATCTTTACTACAGCAGTGTTATTTTTCAGTTTTAGGACAGCAGGATGTCATTGGGATTGAGGGTGGAGGATAGGATGGATGGACATTTCAATTACAGCGCTTGGAAGGAGAGAATGAAGAGTATCTTTGAGGAGGCAGAAGTCTGGGACATCATGGTACATACCACACAGAACCCTGTTGTTGTGCCTACTGATGCTACTCAGTTGACTGCTTATAATAGAATGAACAACAAGGGTAAGAGACTGATTCTAGACGGAGTCAAAGACCATTGCATTCCTCATGTGAGAGGAAAGAGAAATGCCCATGAGATCTGGACAACATTGTCCAATCTCTACCAGAGTACCAATGAGAACCAGAAAATGGTCCTGAAGGAGAAGCTAAAGACCATTAAGATGGGTAATGATAGTGCAGCTAGATATCTCACAAAGATTACTAATGTCAGAGATGAGTTGGGAGCAGTTGGAGAGGTCATTCCACCCACTGAGTTGGTGTGGATTGCAGTGAATGGTCTCCCCCGTTAATGAATGAACTTTGCTGATGGGGTTTGTGCACGTGAGACCCTTCCCACATGGGAGAGGTTTTGGGATGATTGCATTCAGACAGAGATCAGGAAAGGTCAGCTTGGGGCAGCCAAGCCAGTTGAGTAGGATGAGGATGTAGCACTGTCGGTAGGAGGCAAGAAAGGTAAAGGGAAGAAGCAGGCTTCCATAAGCAATGGTGGGGGCAAAGGCAAAGGTAAAGGTAAGCAGGGTAACACACATAAGGACTATTCCAAGGTGAAGTGTTGGAATTGTCAAAATATTGGACACTATGCAGTTGTGTGTCCGGAGAAGAAGAAGAAGAAGGGGAAGAACCAGAGCGTGGCAGCTTCATCAGAGGTTGAGGACTTTGCAGTTCGTTTTGACCGGGAGTATGGGTTCACTACGTATGAGTCCTCTAATGCAGGATCACCTGCCACACAGGTTCAGAGGGAGCATGCTTTTCCCTCGATTAGCGGAGCATCTTCGGGTATCTGGTATGTGGACAGTGGGGCTTCACGTCAAATGACAGGAGTCCGTGAGTACTTCTCAGAGTTTTCAGAGAGTGGCACTGGTATAGAGGTAGTACTCGGTGATGACAGAGTTGTTAGAGTAGTCAGTGTGGGGACACTGACATTTCAGAGGGAGTCCAAACCTCCTTTGAAGGTGTCAGATGTTCTTTATGTGCCAGGGATGAGGAAGAACCTCATATCTGTCTCAGCTTTGGAGGATAGAGGATATGAGGTACTGTTCAAGGGAGGACAAGTGTTGATGTATCCCAGGGGCACTCCAGCTGATTCATCTAGAGTGATAGGTGTAAGCCATGCAAAGGTGTACAAGTTTGCATTCCAGACCCTTTTGGCATTGAGCAGTAGTACCGACAACAGAGCTAGCAGTTCTGAGCTGTGTGAGATTTGGCACCGCAGGATGGGGCATATATATCATGGAGCCTTGAGGACCTTGCGGGAGATCACTACAGGTGTGCCAGATTTCAGTACTGATCACTTTGATACTTGCAGAGGATGTGCGATGGGCAAGTTTGCCAAATCCCCTTTTCCCAGCAGTGACAGTAGAGCGACTAGGATACTTGATTTGATTCATTCGGATGTGAGCGGTCGGATGTCTCATGTTTCCTTGAGTGGATATGAGTACTATGTTTTATTCATTGATGATCACTCCAGGAGGACTTGGATTTATTTCTTGAAGACCAAGAATGAGGTATTCAAGCAGTTTCAGGAGTTTAGAGCTCTTGTGGAGACACAGACAGGTCGAAAGATCAATTCCCTGAGGTTGGACAATGGGAGAGAGTACACCCTTGGAGAGTTTGTTGACTATTGTGCAGAGGCAGGCATTAGGAGGGAGTTCACTATTCCTTACAACCCCCAACAGAACGGGGTTGCGGAGAGGAAGAACAGATCCATCGTAGGGGCTTCCAAATCCATGTTACATGATCAGGGGTTGCCATTGTTTTTGTGGGCAGAGGCCTGCAACACGGCTATTTATTTGCAGAACAGGAGTTTGCATCGTGCCTTGGGGCACATGACTCCGGAGGAGGCTTTTTCTGGGAAGAAGCCTGATATTGGTCATCTTCGTATCTTTGGGTGCATTACATACTCCTACATACCCAAGGAGAAGAGGACCAAACTAGAGCCCACCGGAGAGAAGGGTATCTTTGTGGGCTACAGTGAGACCTCGAAGGCCTTTCGGATTTACATTCCTACACAGAGGAAAGTTGTTGTCAGGCAGGATGTAAAGTTCGAGGAGGACAGGGTCTTTAGGAGGTCATGGGAGTTAGAGTATCTGGATCAGCCAGACCCTCAACAGCAGTTGAGTCAGTTGCAGGGATCTAGTGGGCAGGGATCAGGAGGATCTGGAGGTACATCTATGACGATGCCAGGTCCGTTAGTGAGCAGTGGCTCGATGAGCCAGAGGGGTGGTGCTTCGGGCAGCACACAGAGCAGTTCACAGAGAAGTTCACTAGGGAGTCCACTGATGGACAGTTCACACGGTACCTCAGCTTCTACAGGTTCAGGTGCACGCAAGAGGACAACATACAGGCAGTCAGGAGTTCAGGCTACTGATGGTGATGAGGAGGAGGAGTTTCATTCTCCAATGGGAGAAGCATGCTCAGGGAAGAGGAAGCCCAAGTGGCTTCAAGACACCTTGAGAGATGCCA